>PVHP010009187.1:0-51358 GCA_004024765.1 Zapus hudsonius
AAGACTATATCACACTTGAGAAGTTCAAAACTTAAGACACTTGTTCCTTCTTTTTATTGTCTTTCTTGTACTTTCCACGAGTGAATTTTCTCCTACATCACATCTCACATTTAAGATTCCCAATTACACATCAAATTACTCACAGGTAATCTAAGCAAACACCATAGAAAAAGATTCTCTATCCCAACCTATCTTGAAAAGGACTCATGTACTTTTACTACAAGGTAATTGAGCAAATATGCAACAAGGGCCTTAAAAAACATTCCTATATCTTTTGACCTACTTATTGTATTTCTAGGAATTTAGCATTTAAAAAAGAACCATGTATATAAAACTCAAATCCTCTGGTTTAGCAGAACATTCTTTGCCCTCCCAAAATTAATGAGACAGCTAAAAGGCCAACCATAAGAAACTGCTTACATAAATTACTATATCCATGTGGGTCTGTTGTGGTTTGGCATTAAAGTACTTGGAATATAATTAAAAGTGCAAAAAAATCATGACAGGGCTGAAGAGATGGCTCAGTGGTTAATGTGTTTGCCTGCAAAGTAAAAGGACCAAAGTTCGATTCCCCAGTGCCCACATAAAGCCTGATGCACCAAGGCACATGTGTCTGGAGCTTGGAGTGGCTGGAGGCCCTAACATATCCATTCTCTCTCTCTCTCTCTCTCTCTCTCTCTCTCTCTCTCTCTCTCTCTCTCTCTCATAAATAAAAATATATATATATATTTTTAAATCATGATAGCTCTATACAGGATAATCTGAAAATATAAAGATGGATAAAGTACAAAATTTACTTAGTAAGTGGGAATACCAATTTAATACTTCCTCATCCTATTCAATGTTGGATTATAATAAGAGGCAACATAGACCAAAAAAAAAAAAAAAAAAAAAAAGCCTGCCATGGTTAGGCACGCCTTTAATCCCAGCACTCCAGAGGCAGAGGTAGGAGGATCACTGTGAGTTCAAGACCAGCCTGAGACTACATAGTGAATTCCAGGTCAGCCTGGACTAGAATGAGACACTATGTCAAAAATTAATTAATTAATTAATTAATTAAAAAACTAAGGCAACATAGAAATGTATCTAGAAAAATCCCTATACTAATTTCTATAGGCTGGAAGCTTATATTCCCATGAACAGTGAACAAAAGTCCCTTTTTGCCTACATACTGGTCAGCAACTTTCTTGATTGATGACCATTATGACTAGCTGAGAAAGCTATCTCAAAATATTTTTAATGTGCATTTCCATCAATGGCTAAGAATGTTGAACTTAAGTACTTGTTTGTATTTTTTTAATAGTTACTGGCTGCTGTCTTTTTGCATGTGTGTACGCATGTTCATATGTGTGTGGGCATGCATGCAAATGTGTATACATGTGTGTGGAAACCAGAGGACAACCTCAAGCATTGTCCTCAGAAACACTGTGATAGTTTGAATGCATGTCCCTCAATAGACGTGGGAGTTTTATCAAAGCTTGTAACTTAGATTTCCAGCCACGTGGCCGGAAGAGGGGTCACTAGAAGCAGGTCCTGGGGCCCAGCCCAAAGGTGTGGTTGGGGTGGAGCAGATTTCCTGCCAAGAGGTATGCAGAGAGTCTGAGCTCTGCCCTTTGCTTCCTGAAGGTGCTAGCAGGTGCTACTGCTGGTTGTGTTTCTCAATGCTTGAATCTCTCAAAGAGGGCCAGGTTCTTCCACCATGAGGGAACTTCCCCTGGATCTATTTATAAGCTTCAAATATATCCCTTTCCTCCAATAAAGTTTAGAAGTTCATCCCAGAAACATGAAGTTGTCTATAATAGACATCTACCATCTTTTTAGGAAAGGGTTTCTCCTTGGCCTGAAAAGCAGACTATATAATAGGTTTAAAAAAAAAAAAAAAAAGACATTCAGAGAACCTCCTCTACAGCTCATCCTTGACCCTCAGAACCTCCTCTGCAGGTCCTCCTTGACCCCCAGAACCTCCTCTGCAGCTCTTCCTTGAACACCAGAACCTCTTCCTTTACCACCCTCATTATACTTTGCTCTGTGGCCCTGCCTTACTTTCTTCTTGTTATTTAGAATTACCAAAACATCTATATTTGTTGGTATTGCTAAATGGGACACAAAGGACAAAGGGTTAATGATGTTCGCTAGCTCCATCCTTAACCCTAACACTCCAGGCTCCCTAAGCAAGCCACATGAATCCAGGTTCACACCCCAGCTGTGCCTGGAAGGTGACAGTTCCTCTGCCCTCACCATCTGATAGGTGGCCAAGCTCACGTCTACATGCAAAGCAGGTATTCACAGGTCGCTGATTACTGCCAATCTCCATTGCCCATTTCTCCCCCCCCCTCTACCTCTATTTAGCCAACGGGGCTCCTACAATAAAGGGGAATATATTTCCACCTTTCCCGGTTCACTGCCCGTAATTCTCTCTGAAGAGATGAGCTGAACACACAGGAAGCCATGCTTCCAAGAGCTGTAACACTTCCGCAGGCCACGGGCATGCCTCCACCGCTGTCAGGGTCCCCCGCAGTTGCCGCTATTGCCGCAGCCACTGGGAGCATGCCCCTGCCCAGGTCTGCCAGAGCTGCCATCGCATTCACAGGCAGCAGAAGGCCGCAGCAGCTCCCAGAGCTGTAACATGACCCATGCCAGCTGGACAAGTTCTCAGAGCCCCTGCAGCCAGCCGGGACCAGAAGAAGGGGGGACAGAGAGATGAGCCACTGGGCTCTGCTTGGCCTCCCTGGGGCACTCCCACCCAGCCTGAGTGGCCCAGACTTCAGGACCCTTTCTCCATTTATTAAAAACAACATATATTGAATTATTCTCGTGTTTATATTCTGTCTTCCCTCCATAACATCAGTTTGTTTAAGCACTCCTGAATATATGTACATACCATGGCCTAGCAAAGAGGAGCTCAGTAAGACTTGTGGAGTTAGTGAGGGAGTGAATATTTGAATATTTGGGAGGAACGGCAAAGGAGAGGAGGGAAGTTAGGCAACTCAGGTTTGGGTTTTACTGCTTAACTAAAATATGATGCCATGAACTTTTTTTTTTTTTAAGTCAATCTTTTAGAAAATTTCAGCTCTAAAAGTATATTTTCAGTCTAAGCATTGTCTTATGTGATTTAATAAATCTTTTCTGCTAACATTAAATGTAAAATTAAAGGACAAAAGGAATTGGGAAGAGCCTGCCAAGAGCCTACAGAAATTCCAAGTCAAGTGTTTATTTGCTGAATATTAGAGTTTTGATTTTTTTTGCATTTCAGGAAACTGAGCCTAAAGGAGTAACTGACATAGCCATGGTGACGTAGCTGAAAAAGGGCCAAAGCAAACTAAAGCCTGGGCTGTATAACTCCCGCTACACAACACTAGAGGCACAGTTTACATGCCAGAGATTGACATATGCTTATAGAACACGTGTTAGGTTTTCACTCAGCTTCTCCCAGGTGAGGACTCCTTTCAATTCAGTTTCAAATTTAAATGAAAAGATAAAGATGGTGGTATCATTTGAATTTTAAATGTTCCCCAAAGACTATGTTTTAGTGATACTATTGGGAGGTTATGGACCCTTTGAGAAGGACTAGTGAGAGGTCTTTAGATCATTGGGGATATGCCCTTTGAGAGAGATAGTGGGACCCCAGCTCCTTCCCCTTTTTCCTATTTGCTTCTGGACCATCAGGCAAGCAGCTGTGTTAAACCACCAGGATGTACTGCCTCTAGTCGGGCCCAGAAGCAACAGAACCAATCAATCACAGACTACAGCCTCCAAAACTAAATCAAAAGAAACCTTGTCTGTTTCTAAGTTGATTATCTCAGGTATTTGTTAGAATTACAGAAAGCTAACAGCATTCACTAACATATTTTTCTAGATCTAAAAATGACATTGTGTAGGGCTGACCTCTGGAGTTACTAAAAGGTTCTATGTTTCAATGTTACTGTAAGGAAAAAATTTTAAATGACATAATAACCATATAGCCCTCAACCTCATTATTTTAAATTCCAATTCCTGCTTCACAATCACAAACAGATCCCTCCTCCTCCTCCCCTTTGCAACTTCCATAAACACCCAAGTAATCATTTCCCAGTCAACTTGAGGACTAGCCTGGTATCCCTTAAGCCACTAACTGAAAGCTGGCAGGACATGCAAAAGCAGACACAAAGTTTAATGGTCAACATGCCTGGATTTAAGCTATGCAAATTGAAGCTTAGACCATAAGAGAAAACAGTCCACTTTTTTCACCATCACAAGACTCAAGCTCTCAGCCTTGAAAGTCATCTGAATATATTTAACCAAAAGAAAACTAGAGAGAAAAAGAAGTGGGAGAAAAGAAAAAAGAAAAACTTATCTCCTGATTGAAGATACATGGAGCACTCTGATTCTTTATGCACACTTGATCGTCCTGTCGACAGCCTTGGAAGTTAAGTAATATGGACTGCTGCACAGAGGTTTCAAACCCTGATGGAAACCAATGGCAGGCTCCTTTTGACAGTCAAATAATGACAAGCACGTTGCAGGCCACTGCCCGTCATTCACCGGCATCTCCAACCTGCTCCAACTGCTTCGCAGAGACTAAGTGGAGGGTCAGAGGTTAAGCTGCAAGAAGCCAGCAATGAAGGGCAACTGTCATGCACCACTGCCTGTGGAGAAGGAGCAGGGAGTGGCTGTCTCCTGCAGAACATGCACAGAGCTCTCATTCTGTCCAGGCAGAGACACTTCTGAAGGTCCTAAATGAGACCACTGCCAATTCATGAAGCTCCACACTGACAGCATGCCATTCAAGCTGTCTCAAACTTGACTTTTTTTCCTATTTCAAATCACAAATGCATGCAAAGTACACAGTTAAGCATAACTCTTCAGCCATGGTTTTAAGCTTGCTATGCTTCCGGACACATACATATAGTCTCAGATGCATACACTCTCTCAGACAGAAAGGAAATGCAAAATTCTTCTTTGGGGAGTTTTTAATAAAGTACACATAATTCAGAAAGGCTCAAGAAAACCCACAGATCAGTTTTTTAAGACAAGCTCACAGATGTTGTCATCCACAGTCTAAGGTACAGCATTCAGAAAAGCTCACAGATAGCTATGAAAAACAACCTTTAAAAGGATGTTTTTATCATATCACAGTACTGAGGATATTACTTCATATGATTTTATTGACTAAAATAATCTAATCTCAAGTACATAGTAGCTCATCAACATACTTCACAATTTTTAGATTCTGTCTATAAAAATTATCCATGAAAAATTCAGAGTCTAGATATGACAGAAGTGCATTATTATCCAACTAGAAGTGCAGGCGGTTACTGTTGTTAGATAGTGGAGTTATATGATCTCAACTCAGATATGTATATGTCAGCATATAACCTGCAAAGGGATTTCTTCAACTCTAATGAGAAAGAAGTCTCGTTTAGAGGCCATATGATTGTCATTAAACAGTGACTGGCTAGGATCAAGAATTAAGTTAGAAAGTTTTCTAATACTTTTGTCATCAACAATAGCATTTCTAACCAAAAACAGAGCCCCACATGACCCTCATCTGAGACAGCTCTTGGTTGTATGACTTGAAAATGAATCTTCTACACCTGCTTCCACTAGTCAACTTTTTAAACCCTCATCACTAGCACCCATGCTTCCTAAAGACAGCATGAAGAGAATAGAGAATTCATCATTTTTAAGAGGTGAAGTCAAGACACCCTATGAGTAAAGCCCGTGCAAACACAAGTCAACTACCTGCCCTATTTTTCTAACAAGAAGAATATAGCTAGTTCCTATTATATGGCTGCAGATGGCCTAACATAAGTTATTTTTAAGTAATGTATGTACATATGCCAATGTCCTACTCAGGAGAAAAATCAGAAATTATGATATATCAACTCAGGTTACTATATGTAATTTTGAATAAGGGCAATATCCCAAGCCATAAGTACTCATTCTTCTTATATTACTGCTTTAAAAATGTGATTCAAAGTAACCAAGTGAACATTCTGTAATATAAGAGACATGATAAAGATTCAAGTGTGAAGTGAATGCTTTTCCCAGAGGTATAGCTTGAAGTTGAAAACTCCTTACCAAATATTCAGACATAAATGTATACAAAATCACAAAAACCTAGTTCAGAGATGGCATCTTCTTCCCCAAATCCTTATATTCTAGACCTAGTTTGGGAACCTCAAAATTCAATGTGAACTGACATAGAATAAATAAAATGAAGTACTCCTGTGGACACCAGAGTCAACTGATAATACTCTTATGCCTGTGAAACAATCCTTAAAAAAAAAAAAAAAAAAAACCTAAATATTTCAAAAACACGTAAGCTGACTAGCCACAGATCTTTAATAAACAGCAAAAATAAACCAACAATGTAGGAGAGGTAAGATTCCGAAGCAGATCTTAAAACTTTCTATAATGAAATTCAATCCTAAAATTGTTGAAACTGTCAGTGAGTTCTATGCAGCAGGAAACGGAAGAGGAACCCGAATTTACGGTTTCTAGCTCCTGGTTCAGAGAGCCAGGAAAAATTCCCCTGGGGCTTCTTGCTCTGTAGCTTCACCTGAAGGGTCCTCATTTCATCCCATCATGAAGATGGAATGCAAAAGAAACAAACCAGACATGCATAAGATTGTGGTCATACAATCCATGTTTTATTCCCCTATTCAAATGTTACTGAGGCAGGAATGGCAGTTGGATAGAATAAGGCAGGTGGACACATTTTAGATGTGATAAAGCTGAACATGACTGTTTTTCACAACATTTAAGACTAGTCCTACATCTGTTTCTCTAACCCAGGACAAAGTCAATACTCAAAAAATGACTGGGTAAAGAATCAACATGTGAATTCCCCAAAAGTCCATATCAGACATTTGACTGGGCTGAAGATCAAAGGAATGTGTTGGAACCGAACCACTTAGAGAGACACTGGATTCATGTCCTCCAAGGACCGGGATGTCTACTGCTCTGTTCCGCTTTCCCCATACACCCCTCATCGTTCCTCCCTGCCTTTCCCCACCCCAACAGTCATCTTAATATCTAGAAGTTCTTGTATCTCAGTGTATGATTGAACAAGAATCAAAATAAAGACACTGGATTCAGCAGCATTCAAAAGCAAGCACATCAGTGACTCCAGCTATTCCAGTGCTTCACAGATCAGCAAGGAACAGAGAACTCCCGCAGATGAGATGAGGAGTGGACACTGTCACAACACAGGATGTTGGCATTTGTTGCAGGTGCTGAGAAGGGCCAAGAGTTCCATCAACCTAGATCAAGATTACTCTCTGCCTTCTTCCAATGTGTCTGTCTGTTGAGTCTTCCTTTGGTGACTGAGAGACAAAACCATATCACTGTTGTTTGGTGGGAGGGAAGCAAAAGCCTGTGTGTTCTAGCTCTAATAACTTTAGAAACATTGGCTGCATCCTTGTGGTCGGGGGTGAAGAAAGCTGAATGAGGGTGCTGCTCTTGTCCATGTCTGATCCTATGAGGCAAGGCACTTCTCTGAAGTGCCCAAGTGTTTCGAGATGATTCGTTCAGATGTATGAGCTAACCCAAGCAGGTGCCTTCTTCTCTCCCTTCAGCTGAACAAAGGCCAGGCAAACTCATTTTACCATATTCACTGAATGCGGACCCGTTCGGTGCAAGGAGTACCAGTTGCCTCCGGGTCATGAAATAATACTAAAAACTTTATAATCATTCATTGATTTAGTTTTCAGCATACTATATCATTTGAATCCAATGGGAGCATAAAGAGCTATTTGTGAGGTCAACCACGGTACAGACAGATGCCGACACGCTATTGATGGCAAGGTGGAAAGAAATTGCTAAATACAGCAGATCAATACCTCGTTTCACTGTTACAGCCTTCTGCAGACATAAAATATATATCTTTACAGCTACAAAAATAATAATAATGAAAGTGAGAGATAAATGCTCCCCTCAAGGTAAACTCTTTGATTAGCTAAGGGCAAAGGTGACAGCAGCAGTTACACTAAAGTAACTTTATAGTCTTAAATAAAAACAGGAAGAAGAGCCGCAGATGAAATGGTGAAATGAATTGGGACACTAGGTGGTTTGGACATAACTCTCAAACTCCAGTAATAGATAATAGACCTCCAGAATCTAAGGCTTTCCAGAAAATACAAATACAGTTTTCTAGATCTATTCTCTTATATGGTTTTAAGCAAAATTGTTTAAATCACATGGTTTCTATTGTTGATGGAAAAGATATGGAGAATAAGTGTTAAATAAGTGTTCTTTGAGGTAAAGCAAAAAAGTCCAACTTCTAGTCTATATGTTTTCTACTTGAAAGAAATATTGAAGCCAACCATATTCTTGGCACATTGCTAGGCACAAAAAATAAATTTATAACATGATTTCCCAATAGGATCTTATAATCTCCCTACAGAAAAGAGAATTACATTGTAAAACTAGTAGATATAAGCAATAATAAAAAAATCAAATTTAAGATGACCACACACACAGGTGCAACACACTACACCCAGAATGGTAGCGCACGTTGAGACATGGGAAATGAGGTCAGAATAGAAAGACTTGAGCAGAAAAAACCTGAACAACTTCATGAGTGAGGGGAGCCTTGAGGAAAGTCCTCCAAGACTGGTGGATCCAATCCTGTTATAGAGCAGAGAGGGGGTGGGGTGGGAGGGGGTCTCTGGAGAAGATACAGCACCCTAAGATACATCCTCAGTAACACACTTCCTCCAGCGAGGCCCTACCTCCTCGGTTCTAGAACCTTCTAAAATAGTGCCACCAGCTATAGGACAAGCCCACCCCCCAAATTTAAGCCTTTTGGGCAGACACTTCCTAGCCAAACCATAACACCTACCCTACATTTTCCACTGTAAAGAGTAGTGGATTTCAGAGAGAAGAGTACTACACACTCCCATGCTTGACCCAAAAGCACATGGCAGAAATGTCAGTGGTTAAGGAAATTCTTCAGTGGATGGTATTCTGAAAGAGAATGTTGAACACTACCCATATTTGAGTGTTGTTTACAATTTTAAAATAACCTATTTATCTAAGGCTAATTTATCAGATGGCATTCAGTTCCCCAAAGATCATATAATGTCACCCCTCCATAGAAATAAACCAAATAAATTAAAAATAAAACTCAGTGCAAAAGAAGCAATGCAAGTGTAATATAACTAAACTTGAGGTAGAATATGTATTTGTCCTACCAAAAAAAAATGAATGCTGATATAAAAATTATCAACATGGAAAATAATTTTTTGTTTTTTTTAACCAATTCATATCAATTACACTAGGTTATTAGTGTGTGCTTTGAAACAGTATAATGTCTCCAGCAGGGAAAATGAGACTGGAACTAGAGCTTTAGATTCTAAGGCTATCCAAATGTGCTGTGGGTTGAAATCATGTGATCCAAGTGAACGGTAAGCAGCTGCATGGCTGTGGTGGGGCTCCTAGATGTCAGGACACTGGAAGATCACGCCGGATGGGCACTGGAAAGCGAGTCTCTGGAAACTATCATGAAATGCGGTCTGACTGTCAAGGAACTGTGCTAGTATTTCAAGGGACATGAAATATTTTTAATAGTCTTTGCTTGGAAGAACTTGATAATTTGTGTGTGATTGAACAGTAAAGTGTTAGATAAGATAAAAAGCTAAAAGTCTTCTTTAAATCATATATTTTTTAAAAAACTAAGACCTTGTGCATGGTAACTATAGCTCTGTCACTGAACTCTACTTCCCATCCCTTAAAATCATACGCATATTTACGAAACATCATTAGGCCTAAAGTTCTTTTACATTTGGGGAGGAGAGTTGATAATTATCCCCATTTAACAGAAGAAGTATCTCAGAGACTGAGTAACTTGTGCGAAGTAATGAGTGTCTTGTCAGTGGCATTTGTCAGTGTAATTCTGCCACCAACTACCAGAACTGCTCCCTCCACCATGAATATTCCTCACCACCACCTAACTGTGTGGAGGTGGTGGTAGTAGTGGTATTCACTCAAGAGACATTTGTGTCCAGTTTGGCAAAGACGCTACATGCACTGTGCTACAAAGAGAAATAAATATAGCCTCGGAGGCTAGGAGTAGAGCTCAGCAGTAGGATGCTTTCCTAATATACTAGAGGCTCTGAAGTTAATCCCCAACACTGAAAGAAACAAAATCATAAAATAAAATACAGCCTATGTGACTAAGGAGGAGAAGAAAAGATTGAAGGAAGAAAAAAAAATTACAACAGACCTAAGTGCTACCAAAAAAATGCACAAATTACACCAGGAACAGAGAAGAAAAAATTATTTCAAGATTCTAAGATTTTTGAAATATTTTCCACATAAACAAAGAAGAATGATAATCAATGAAGTAATCATTTCAAAGAAGATAAGCAAAGCAGGAGAAAGAAATCAATAAAAAAGGTAGAAATAAATGAATGAGAATCTAAATAAATTCAAGAGCTAGTTTTAAAAACATGAAATGGACACACTACAAACAAATGTAACTCATTTTAAAGAGAAGAATTAAATTCAGAAAGTTATAATTAAAAAGGAACTGTAAAAAATGAAATATGACCTTTTGAAAGTTACCATATACAATTTTATACTAGCAAGGCAGAGAACATATTCAATGTCACATCTTCATTGCTGAAAAAAAATATAATAACCAAAATTTACTCAAGAAGATGAAATTGAAGCAGGGCCAGGCCTATAAGTGAATGGTAAAACAGGAAAGCCCTTTACTGAATATGTGCAAGTCTCTGGATTCAACTGCCAACACCACAGTGAAAAACAAGTAATAACTATAAAAGATATTGGAGAAATTAGCCTAAAATTTTCTTCCACAGTATTACATGAAAAGTCATAGTTTACACTTCTAAGGAACAAATAAATATGTTGTAAATGTCTCCCAAGCAAAGGAGGAAACTCTGCAATTCATTTTATGATACTAGAATAGGATACTCAAACTTGATGAAAGGAAGCTCATAAAGGAATGTTCTATCAATATCTTTACCAACTTTACCTCCATGGACTCTACTGAGCCTCACTACCTAGAGTCTGAACTATGACTGCACTGTGCATAGTAAGTATGGCCCATTCAAAGAGTCTCATGTAAACACAGAGGTGGGATACCACACTCAACTTCTAATGACAGCTACAGGCCCTGTTTACTTTCCTAACTGAAATACTAGAAAGCCGGATTCAACAGTATGCTAATATAACCAAAGTGGATTTATTCTAAGGAACCATTATTATAAGCTACTAAAAATTATAGTCTATGATTAGAAGTAAAACACTGTCATGTGAACAGATAGCAAAAAAGATAAAAACTGAATGTAAGTCTGTCTTAAGAGAATTAAAGAATCAAAGGTTACTGTTAACAGCTAACAGTGTACTTCATATTAAAATCACAAATTCTAGCCGGGCGTGGTGGCACACACCTTTAATCCCAGCACTCGGGAGGCAGAGGTAGGATTGCTGTGAGTTCAAGGCCACCCTGAGACTACATAGTGAATTCCAGGTCAGCCTGGACTAGAGAGAGACCCTACCTCGAAAAACGAAAAAAAATCACAAATTCTACTACAGATATGACTACTACTACTATTAGTTATGAAGTTCTAAGCATTGTAATAAGGATGGAGACCAAGTTATACTTGCCATTGAGTAGACTACCTATCTAGCATGTTAAAAAAAAAACAGAAAGTCAACCAAAAATTTTAAAATGGTAAGACTACACTTTGAACTGTGGACAATTATGATAGCATTCATACACAAAGCCTTATTTTATCAGTAAAAAGATATAACATCCCATTTGCAATAAACAGCAATCAAGCAATCAATGTAATACCCAGGAATAAACTCAAAAGGTAATCAAATAGTGCTGAATGGAATAAAATGACTAATTTTCTAAAGACAATAAATGAAAGCTGAAATAAATGAAAAGTCAAGTAATGTTATAAAATGAAAAAATATTTACAATAGTTCAATTCTTTCCCAACTAAGTTATAAATATGTAATAGCAGTTAATATAACAAAGGATTGTCAAGGCACATGGAGGACCTTAAAAATGTTTTTTTAAGTTGTTAGAAATAAATTAAATATTAAAAAAGTGATACATGAAAAATTTTTTTGGTAATTCTTTCAGAGAATACAAAATTATTTATCAACTTGGAAGAGAAGTAGCTGCTAACTGTGGAAAGAACTAACACTGTTCCCTAGCTGGGTACATTTTCTTGTGCTGAGTACATTTTTCACAACTTAAAATCATCCCCATTTTATAGATGAAGATTGAAGCTCAAGAAGGTTATATAAGGGGAAAGCAACTGCTCTCTAATTGGACTGGAGGCCCACTCCAGGGAAGGAATACAAACATGCCTGGTACTAAGGACCTAGTCAAAAGCCTATTGCAGGGACTTCATGAGCCCTAGTGTAGTAAGGCCTGCTGTTGTTTGGCTAAATACATATATTATGCCCACCAAACTGCTCTCTAATTGGACTGGAGGCCCACTCCACGGGAGGTAAAACATACCTGGTAATGAAGACTTAGTAAAAACCCTACGGCAGGGGAGGTCAGGAGTCTAGGGGAGTAATGCCTGCTGCTGTCTGCCTAAACGCCCATACAAACACTTTTTATAAAATGAGCATACCCACATGATGAATGCTACTCTTGTCTAGAGAAGCTTCTGTTTTTCAGATGGTGGTGACCACTGGGATAATGCAAAAGACACCACCACAGTGCTGAGAAGAAATGACAGTGAAGTGTTCAGCACTGGGACATCTCTATCACACTTCCCAAGGCTCAGGGTCTATTGTGGAAGAGGTGGTGGAAAGATTGTAAGAGCCAAAGGAAGGGTAGGACTGCTTACAGCGCAAACTTCTGAACACAAAATGGCCTTGATATTCATGACTTCGCAGTGCCTGATAAGACCTTCATAATAGGAGGAAAAGATGATGACACTGAAACAAAATAGAGACTGAGAGGGGGAGGAGATAGGAAGGAGAGGAGGGAGGGAAATATAATGGCTTATTGTGTATAATTATGGAAGCTACCAATAAAAATGCTAAAATAGAAATATTCAAGAGAAAACAAAAATAAAAATAATAAGTAAATAAAGGTCATGTGACTTGCCTACCATCACTCAGCTAGCAAATAGCAGAGGAGGGGGGACAAGGCAGGCTGGCTCCAAACTCCATGCCCTTAACCTCCACAGACCACTGACTGTCTTTCCTGATAAACTATACTCTAAAGCTATTCGACTGATTTATAATACAAATGCCTGAACATAAACAATAAAATAAGCACTATCCCCTTGGAAGTAGTCTCCTTGGGAAACTATACATATCTAAAGATGGTCACTGATCAAAACCTTTTTGGAAATCCTTCTTTTGACTGTCCCCAGAGCATTGTAAACATGTCTCCTATGAAGAAAGAAAGAAGTTCTCCCAAACAGCTAGGACCCATCCTAAGCAAGTCTTAAGGTGACTGAATGGCAGAATTCTGCTTCCCTGATACAGCAGCCAAACCTTGAAAGGCAGATTCGCACCCATATCCCGTGCTCACTGTCCAGACCCACATTCACTGTGGATTTCTACACGACACACATTGTTATAATTATTTGTTTACTTGCTTCATTTCTAGTGAACTGAGGCCATCAATGGCAAAGATTATCTTTAAGTCTCCAGACCTCAATACAAGTCATAGCTACCAAAGAGTATAATTAAGTAAGCACCTTAAATGAACTCCACCAAGAATGCCACACAAATGCTTTGAGCAATGGTGATGTGTGAAATGAAAATACCACATAGAGGGCATCTGAATCTATAAACAAATATACACATAAGACATGTGAAAGGAGATTATAATAAAAATGGAAATTTTATAGAATAGTTCCCAGATTTCTAAATATTATAAGAAGATTGAAATCAGTTTTTAACAGAGCTTCTTAAAATATAATTTCCAGCTAGAGTCATTTCTCACAAAACACAAGGAGTGGATATGCCTCATTGTCTAAAAAGCAATCTCCTGAACCAAGGATTCAGAAATAACCATAAACTTCCTCAGACAACAATGCAAAAACACATCTGCTACGCAGAAGATACCAGCATGCATCCTGCCGATGGGTTCAATCAACAAAGCACAACCTGGTGCCTGAAATATAAATCAAAGAACCTTACATCCCTAGTACTTATTGACATTTGCTACCTGCAAATTTCTAATATGTGCAAGATGGGTCTATTTTTATTTACAGCACAAACCACAGACTGAATGTAAAACAAGATGCTTAATAAATCCAGAGGACCATAAAACACCAGCATAACTCAGACAGCAAGACAGACACTCACTCCTTAATTAAGTGGGTGATGTTCTGCTTAAAACAAAAAGACAACCCAGGGCTATAGCTTAGATTAAGCACTCAGTGTTGCGAGGGCAACGCCAGCCATTTTCAAGGCAAAGGCTTTAAATCATGAAAAATAAACCATCTAATAGTCTGTATTCAATAGTAAGTAGACAGACAGGACACAGACTGATTTGGATTAACACATTTTCAGTTATAACAAGTAATTTTACAGAGGATTAGTATCTTGATGGTCTGATCAATATGAGGCACCGCTGCTATTTCAGATGAAGAGAAAATTGCCCCTCTGGTAATAAAGTGTGCGTGTCCTCGTTCTCCTTCATTTGCTCAGTCCATTACTGTAATGGTTCCAGCATTAACAGCTGGGACAATTTAAGCAGCAGGGGTCTGATGAATTTAAAAGCTCAGAATACTGGCCCCTCATCCTCTCCTCCCTGGGCCACTCCTCTGCCGGACTGTGCTTCCAATACAGGGATCATGTTTTATGAGAACAATGACTACTATTTCCCAATTATTGTCTCATTAATAGTGTTACCAGCCAATAACGTGACACAAACAAAAATTGCTCCCAGCATACTGGCTGCTGAATCGACGAAAAATTCGTACTATTTACCTAAATAACAAGACTGACATGACAACAGACTGCAGTCCACGTAAGCTGTGATGTTTGCATTCGCTTGCCCGGTGCTCAGCTCACATTCTCAAGCAAAATAAAAACGCAGAACAGTCATGCTGACAGGAAAAAAAAAATCATCAGCAGAATTTTCCATCTGTTTTCAAAAAATGGCAAACTGGAAAACAGTGAGATAATGGACTGCTGTACACAGGAATAGAAAATCCATATTAATGCAGTCCTGAGACTTTAATCATGCCCAATTCAGCAGCCGAGTTAGGGTTGCAACATCAGCCCGTTTCATATTATGAGTGGAGAAATGGGGGCCCTCGAGGCTCAGCCTTGAATGATCCAGTCACTAAATGAAGGTGCCAAAGGGCAGACTTGGGCTAATGCAGAAATCAGAGCTCTGGGTTTTCTGATCACAAACACTTAGGAAACCACGGATGCCCTGCCAACACGTCTCCTCCTCAGACCAGAGGCGACCTCATTTGGTCCTTCAAACTGAGTTTCCTGCTCAATTGCTACTAGCTAAGAAGGCCTCAATGGCCCTTTCATCCATATGGCAGTTCTTGAACAAAAGGGCAAAGCATGGTCACTTGGCAGACAGGTCATTTCCAAAACCACAGAGCAAAGAAGTGATAAGCATGGCCATGGGACAGGCACTTATAAAGGAGAATAGAAGCCTAGTAGTCAAACTGGAAGAAGGGAGGGCACATTGCCTGGGTGAGGGAGAGTCGGCTGGTGGAGAGTTGTGATTCTTTGAGATGAGTAAGTGCTCTAGTCTGCTGTACAGTGCTGTGAGTACAATACCATTAAAAACATGGTGGAATACACTTTAAAATGTGTGGCAGAAGACGTCTCTCACTAAGGGATCATACCAATATTTTTTTAAATGTTCTATAAACAAGACTACAGCACTTACTCAAGGCTTATATTTCAAACCAATGCTAGTTGCCGAGAACCAATGTTTGGAAACACGTCTCCACCCCTGCAAATCGTAACCTTCTGAGTATGTCCTGACCTAACCCAGCAGTCTCCAAGACTCATCAGGCTTATACTGTGAAATCAACCAGTGAGGCGGCTTTGCACGCTAACACAAAGCCAGTTTACATCAGAAGACTGCATGAAGAAGCAGAGTAGAACTCGAAATTCACTTCTCTAAATGGTGCCTTTCTCCTTAAGGTTCCAAAAGAACTTGACTGTAAATCAGATTTTCTAAATAACTTTATCAGGTGACCTACCTGTGCATGCCTATAATCCCAGTACTCAGGAAATTGAGGCAGGAGTTCAAGGCCAGCCTGGGCTACATACCCAGTTGTTTTTTTTTTTAAAGCGAAGGGAGGGAGGAAAGGAAGAAGGGAGAAGATGAGGGGGAAAGTAAGTAGATCATAAAAACCTAACAAAAAAGACATTAAATCTAGAAGGTAAATAAGCATTTTAATTTTAAAAGAGAACACTAGAAACAAGTGTTGATGATGACCAAAGCAGGGAAAAGGCTTGCTTCTTAAAATTAATGCCCGTACCTTTAGTATGTGACTGATTTGAAATCCATAACTACCTAATCATTTTCTATTATTTCAAGTTCCACTTCCATCTCTATTAGAAAGCCTTGTGGCCAATGACAAGTGGTACTGTTGAGAATTCATTTAATAAATATGTATGGAATATTTATGTGCCTGACAAAATGTTAGCATAGGAAAAAAATAGTAAATAGCACTTAAAAAGTGGGGGGCTAGAGAGATGGCTCAGCAGTTAAGGCGCTTACCTGCAAAGCTGAAGGATCTGGGTTCGATTCCCCAGTACCCAGATAAAGCCACAAGGTGGCATATGCATCTAGAGTTGGTTTGCAGTGGCTACAGGCCCTGGAGTTTCCATTCATTCTCTGTCTCTTTCTCTCAATAAAAAGTATTTTTTATGCCCGGCGTGGTGGCTCACGCCTTTAATCCCAGCACTCGGGAGACAGAGGTAGGAGGATCACTGTGAGTTCAAGGCCACCCTGAGACTACATAGTGAATTCCAGGTCAGCCTAGGCTAGAGTGAGACCCTACCTTGAAAAAAAAAATTTTTAAGTGGGCCTCAATTTCTTAGAGTATACAATTTACATATCAAAACTTATATTGCTAAGCTCATTCACAATAAATCTATCAGTAGTCAGGGAACCACTATTATAATTATTGAGTCATATGTATCCTAAATCATACGCCTGAGACTCTTAGCACTCAATCTTCCTTCAAAAGATATTTATTAATGTATCCTATGTGAAAGACTCTTCCCAGGAACACTAGAGAAAAGTTGAGGTAAGCTAATGGCTATCAAAACTTTCTAAGACTTTAGAATCTCTCTCTCTCCCTCTCCCTCTCCCTCTCTCTCTCTCTCTCTCTCTCTCTCTCTCTCTCTCTCTCTCTCTCTCTCTCTCTCTCTGTGTGTGTGTGTGTGTGTGTACGCAGTAAAGACTGAATCTAGAACATTGTGATTGCTAGGCAAGATCTCTAACACTTATATACCCAGCCCTACAAGACATTTTTTGAATGGCAAATTTTGTTTTAAAACTGAACCCTGGAAGTAACAAAAAGTAACAAGAACTCACTGTTAATAGCTTAACACATTAATTTTCAAGGGAGGTATTGAAATTGGTTTGGAAACTATAATCAAATAAACTAATCCTTTTTCCACTTACAGAAGGCAATAAAACCTATACACAACAGTGATGAAATCTGACCTACTGCAGGAGAGATTAAACAAAAGCCAAGGATGGATTAAAGACAAAGGGGAAACATGGACTGGAGGATGGTGAGTGGACTCATTCAAGCAAGGTTTAGATTTGTCTCCTGTGAAATGTTTACACTTGGTCTTCATCTTACAACTTCTTCATTCTTCATTCTTGTCACATACAACTTCTAAACTTCTTTAAAATATCTTTGGCATGCTAATGAAATGGCAGGTGCCTGGCAGCCCCTAAGGAGTATTGGAGCTTAGAAAAATACTATCCTAAAGTAGGGTGTTTGGGCCTGCTGTGTGCTCCGAACTAAAGAATATTGGATGAGTTCCCAAGAAGCCGTTCTGATCTTCTGTCCTAACATCTCTTGTTGTTCCTTCTCCCCTGAAGCAAGTCAGGATTCTTCTTATTCAAGGTGGGTCATTAGAATTTAAGCTCCTTTTCTCCTAAACAAACCATAAACCCTAAAAATATTGCTCTAAGTTTCTCTACTTTTTGGGTCAGAACAGGCCATAAATGTCCTACCTAATTTCAGAACATGCCATAGATAGCCTACCTAGTTTCAGAACAGGCCATAGATGGCCTACCTACTTTATTGGTCATAGAATCATATAAGACCCTCATTTCTCAAAGGGTCCTTCCTCATGCTCAGAAAGAAAGAATACACAAAGAGAAGTCAAGAAGAATTTAGCACAAAGGCCTTGATGCATTTCCAAGTTTGGCCTAGCACATTGTTTTATCCAATCATATGTCTACATGACTGACTTCGCTATCTGACTAAACATAAAAATTGATGGTTTGGCAGCTGGAGAGATGGTTTAGCAGTTAAGGTGCTTGCCTGCAAAACCTAATGACCCAAGTCTGATTCCCCAGTACCCACATAAAGCCAGATGTACAAAGTGGAGCATGCATCTGGAGTTCGTTTGCAGTGGCTAGAAGCCCAGGAGTGCCCATTCATATTCTTTCTGCTTGCAAATAAATAAAAATTTTAAATTGGTTTTTTTTCATGGAAGTTCTGGTATTTATTGTGAAAACAGGTAAAACTATGATTAAATTTGTTATTCTTTTCTCTTATTAGACTGCCTTTTGCTGGGGGGGGTGAGAAAATTTATCATGTCTTTCCACTCCTTTAGTAGATTCAGGATAGGAACTTTCAGCCCCATCCTGGAAAGGGAAGTGGGTTAGGTTGATCACAGATGATCAATGATAACCATTAAGGCATACATAATGAAGATTCCAGAAGAGGGATAAAAAGAAGTGGTGATTAGTGTTTTTCCCATCACAGTAACAAAACACTGAGCAAAAGCAACTTACACAAGTCAGGCAAAGGTAGGAGGATTGCTGTGAGTTCAAGGCTAGCCTGGAACTACAGAGTGGATTCCAGGTCAGTTTGGGCTAGAGAGGCCCTAGTCAGGAGATTTTTAAAAAAGCAAATCAATTTACATGAGCAAAGGTTTATTTTGGCTCAGAGTTTCAGAACATCATAGTGGGGAAGGTGTGGTGAGGCAGAGCAGTTCACATCACAGGGGCCAAGGAGCAGGGAAAATGGAATGGTACTTTCTGGCTTTCTCTTTTTTACTCTATTCTGAATGGGACTCCAGACTTGGAATCATGGAATGGTATCAGCCACATCCAGAATGGGTCTTCACCCCTCAGTTAATCCCCTGAAAAATGCCCTCATAGACACAGCCCAATGTGTACCTCAAACTCCTAGGGGAGCTAAATCTAGCCAAGCTGACAATAGAGAACCAGCCGGTTCCAGGAGCATCTGAAATGCTGGACGTGTGGCAGTTCCGGGAGGTTGGCACATCTGGAGAGGGCACAGGCATTCGGCAGCACACCCCTAACCCTGGCCTTGTGGATCTCACCCACCTGGCATGGCTGTGTCCTTTATAATATCCTTCACAATAAACCCATAAGTGGTTCCGTAACTTCTGAGACAAAACAAATGATCATAAGAGCTGCAGTTTATAGTCCGTCAATGAGAAGAGACTCACTAGTGAAATAACCTGGGCTGGAAATTGGCATCTTCAGTGAAGGGCAGTCACGTGGCACTGAGCCCTTGTGCTGGAACTAGCAAGTAGACAGTTGTTAGGGTTTGAATCTGAAATCGACCCCACAAGTTCATGCTTCAAATGCTTGTTCCCAGATGCTAGAGCTAGTTGTTTAGGAAGGGAGGCGTGGCTGGCAGGCATGGGCCACTAAAAGTAGGACTTGGAAGGGTTCAGCCTTGGGCCCCTGGTTCTGGCACTGTTTCCTGGTCCACCATGATTTGAAAATCATCCACCTACATGCTCCTGACTCCATGGGAGTTTTTCTTTGTCAAACAGTATTTTTACTTTATCATCAACTCCATGAAGTCTGTCATTCCTTCTCTATCAGGTTAGATTGAAACTTCCAAAAACAAAATGTTCTGCCTTTAAGTTGATCTGTCAGGTATTTTGTTGTAGCATTGCACAAAGCAACACAAATGTCAGAAGTGAAGTGATTGCTGAAGACACCCCACCCCCCAGGAAGGCATGCCCAGGGAGGCAGCTGTGGAGGAGGAAGGCCAGATACTGACAAGCTAGGGTGGCAAGAGGCAAAAAGCTAGGCTCAGGCAAGAGAGGTGCCTAAGGAAAGACAGCCCCACTCATGGTGGCCAAAAGCAGATCTCATCAAATGAGAATAACCACAGAGTGAGTGGTGGTCAGTGGGTAGATCAACTGCTGGAGCCAGCCATCTGCTTTACCACTGTGGAGTCATGGTGTGCTTAACATCCTCAGCCACAGCCCTCTGCAGGGTGGTTAATACTCGAGAGGTCTTAGAAGCACATGAAGATGTCTTCTCCAACAGTAAAGATCTTAGCACTGTGATTGCTTCCCATATCCCAACAGACTTGAAACAACCCCTCCCCTCACCTAAAACCAAGCAGCCACCAAGGAGGTAAAATCTGGGGGGGGGGGGGGGTCTTGGGAGGGTGAGAGAGGCCACCTAGCCCAGAGATCGTAAAACTAAGTATGCCCAGCTGAGGCACTGGGTAAACAAAGACAAGAAACTACCAAGGTGAAGACAGCTCTGGCAGAGAGTGGACACTTGTCAAATACTGCCTCAGCAACAGCATGAACCAGAGGAAAGACAAGAACCCACAGTTCAACTGGCCTCTCCAGCCCCATGCATAGAACCAGAAGTCGCTAATTTTTGAGAACGCAGGAAGAACTCACTTGTCTGATTCTTTTGCTTCCCTTTTTCTTTATAAAACATTATTTTGACCTTATTATATTTTTAAAACTTTTTATTTCCCTTCATGTTTTCACTATCAGGCAACCTTGTTTCTTTTCCTTAGTTTTTTATTTATTTCTCTTCTCTGTTACCTATGTTTCTTCCTCCCCACCATCAAAGCACTTTGAGGTATTCTGACCTTATCTGATTCAGATTTGGGGTATTTCAACCTTTTTGCTTTTTTATATGCTTTACATTTTTATTCCCCTTCTAATATTTATCTAATTTTGTTTCTGAGCTTCTGGTGGCTGGAATTTTTTAAAATATTTTTCTAGCCATTTATTCTTTCCCCTTCCCTATGTAACATTCTTCTCTACTCCTATTTCCTTTCTTTTATTGTGGTCCCTGCCCCATCCCTTCATTTCATCCATTTATTCTTTCCATACTTACCCTAAATAAACAATTTCCAACATCACAACACAATGTCTACAGTAGCTCTGCCCTTTTCTGTTTTACTAGTGATGCATCAGTGGGTTATAATTCTAGGTTGCTCTGTATCTAGTGTGGTTAAACATTGGTGCCGCTACAGCTGCTTTCTCTTCTTTCAGTTGCACTGGGAATTTGAGTCAAGAGTTAACCTGCTCAAGAAGAAGACCCCTCAGAAATAACCAGAAAAGATGCCCAAACCAAAAGACATGAACTTCACAACAAGAAATATGAAAAAGCATCAATCATATCAGAATCAGTAAAGAATATCCCATGCTGGGAATTATGCAATAAACAATTATATTTCTACAAAAAAAAAGCAAGGCAACATTATTCCTCCAAAAGGCAGTCCCCCTAATCTAGAGGGGTAATTCTAAGACTCCCCCCCAAGGGTTACCTAAAGCCATGAGTAATGAACTCTATAAAAGACTGTGTTTTCCTATAAATGTATACTATGATAAATGTTAATTTATAAATGAGGCACAGTAAGAGATTAGCAACAACAAAAAAGAAAATAAACAATTGTAAGAATATACTGTTAAAGGTTCTATGAATGTGTTCTTCCCTCTCGAAAGAGTCAAGACAATGAGTAGTTTTGGACCATAGTGAAGTCTAAGTAACTGAACACACAGAACTCAGAAAGGGAAACCCTTTGGTGATGGGTGAAGCACCCATGGAAAGAACAAGGCCTCTAGTCACGGAAGAGTGTGCTCTGTGTTGCAGATACTCTAGTTGTCTAACAGAGCCAAAAATTCCAATGTTTAGGTAAAATCCTCCACATTAGTTTTGTTGGGGTTTTTGTTGCTTTTGATGTTTTGGTTTTTGTTTTTGAGATGGGGTCTCGCTCTGTAGCCTGGGCTGGCCTGAAACTAATCATGCAACTCAGGCTGGCCTCAAGCTTGTGAGGTAATTCTTCTGCCTGAAAGCTCCCAAGGGCTGGGATTATAGGTGTAAACTATCACACCTGGCTATCCCTCCACCTCCACTTTTAAGGATGCAAAAGTAACTCTGAAGCTTTCAAAACACCTCTGTAGCCAAGATGAACATGTGAACTACATACCTGTGCTCTGACATCACCACCAAAAATTCACTCATCAGAAATGCACGAGCTAGCCCAAACACAAGAAAGCAGCAGACAAGAACACAGGGCCATGCCTCAGAGCAAACACCTGTGCTCACCACAAAGTGCCAATGCCTTTGACAACAGAGAAAGGCACATTTATATGACACTGAAAGAGAACAGATTCGGGGCTGGTAGGTAGCTTAATGGAAGAACACCTGCCTGGTAGGACTGACACTCTGGGCTCAATCCCAGCATCACAAAAAAAAAAAAAAAAAAAAAAAAAAAAAAAAAAAAAAAAAAAAAAAAAAAAAAAAAAAAAAAAAAAAAAAAAAAAAAAAAAAAAAAAAAAAAAAAAAAAAAAAAAAAAAAAAAAACACAAAACAACAACAATCAAGGAAGTCAGCTTAGAGAAGAGACCAAAGAGACATGGCAGCTGGAGGGAATTTCCAAAAATAGGTAATAGAACAAGTGACAATGTAAACATGTGGCTTTTGGATTAAATAAGTACATTAACCTTTCTGAAATTGATAATTGAAAGTAAGTATATATGAGAATGCACTTCTAATGAGGAAATACATACTGAACATTTAGGGGTGAAGAGGATTAATGTCTACTATTTATTTTTTAAAGGTTCATATAGCTTGGTGCTAGTTTTCCTATTAAGTGCAAGGTCCTGGGGTCAATCCCTAGCACCGCAAGAAATCACACTAACCAGAACAGTAAAGATTCGTGCACATGCTGGGGAGCGGTGAGGTGCAATAAAATTAACACAGACCTATGTTAACTTCTAAATCCAAACAACAGGACTGAGAGCTATACTCTCTATTCTTGCAGCTCTTCTCCAAGTTTTATTTTGAAATAATAAATCATCTGAAAAAAGAGAGACCAAACCCATGAACTCAACCAAGGCTGTATGTACTCTGCCCCTGGCAAACAGCCAGTCTTGTCTCTAGTTTCTGGCTAAGAATCCCCCATTCTAAGGGCAAGGAAATAGCAGAATTGATGGTTCTAGTTCAGGCTGTCAAATACTAGCCTGGATCACCCCACTATATGTCTTATAAGACAAGTTCATTTTACCTTTTTTTAAAAAAGTGTGAGTGTGATGTATGTATCTCACACCATGGCATGTGAGTGTGGGGGGGGGGGGTCAGAGGACAACTACAAGGTGTTCATAAGCTGCAGGAGACTTTTCCCCTGGGGAGACACAGCACACGTCTTCACCCCAGAGAGGGTGCAGATGGCAGACCAAAGTATGATTGCACCAATACCAGTTTTGTGAACCAATGAGTTTAACTGGTGTTACTTACAGAGCAGGGTGAAAGGTTATTTACAGAAATGTGGAGGCCCCAAAGTCATCTGGATGGGGTTCCCTGTGATGAGATCACTCCTCAGATGCTCCTCCCTTAGCCTTGGGGTGAGGGCTTACAGAGCATGTGGGGACCCCAGAGCAGCACTTCTGTGAAGCTCACTATGACAGGGTTACCCCACAGATGCTCCCTGAGTCTTGGAGTGAGGGCTTACTTACAGAGATGGGGACCCCAGAGCAGCACTTCAGTGAAGCTCACTATGACAGGGTTACCCCCACGGATGCTCCCCGAGTCTCAGGATGAAGGCTTACTTACAGAGCATGGGGACCCCAGAGCAGCCACACCATCAAGAAGTCTCATCCCACCCTGAATGACGACTTCCCCATGCCAGCTTCCAGAAGCTCTTTGCCCTTGTCCAGGGGTGTGAGACCCCAGAACAGGACTTCAGTGGGGCTCACTATGCTAGGATTACCCCCAGATGCTTCTCCCTCAGCCTGGAGATGAGGACTCAATTACAGAGAACACACACTCTAAAGAAACCATGTCAATGGAGCTCATTGTTCCTTGATCTCTACCCTCTATATACTCCATCTCCCTCCATGGTCAGAAGACCTTGCGTGTTACTGTATACAGCTGGTAGAGGGGGTGCCTGAGCGCTCAGGTGGGGGTCTGATGATCCTCCGCGCCCACCCCAAGCTTTCTCTCATGAGTTGTCCCAGCTGCTCTTGATAAAAGCTGGCAATACTTGTTTACTGCTTTCAATGCAGAGGAATTTTGTCACACCACCATCCTCTCCTTCCACTTTTATTAGTATTATCATTTATTTGCACATATATGTGTGTTGTACATGGGCATATCAAGGTCTCTTGCTGATTCAAAGGAATACCAGATGTTTGCACCACTTTTTGCATTTGGTTTTATGTGGGTGGTTGGGGACTTGAACCTGGATCAGCAGGCTTTGAAGACAAAAATCTAAGCACAGAGCCATCTTCCACACTCTCTCCTTCCACTTTCCTTTGACCACATGCACAGTCTAGCTGGTCTGTGAGTTTCTGGATCCTCTTGGTTATACCTCCCATATGCCTTAGGCACACTGAGAATCACAGACACTGTACCACCAAGTAGGGACTGGGGAGTATTGAACTTGGAATGGCAGGTTTGTGAGCAAGTGTCTTAATTCACTTAATTCACCACCCCCAAAAGTTCACTTTAAATGCTAGCTTAAGCAGCACATACACTAAAAAAATAAAATAAAAAATAAGGTTCACTTTAAGAATGCATTAGGGGCTGGAGAGATGGCTCAGTGGTTAAGGCATTTGCCTACAAAGCAGAAGGACCCAAGTTCAATTCCCTAGTGCCCACATAAAGCCAGATGCACAAGGTGGCACATGTGTCTGGAGTTCATTTGCAGTGGCTGGAGGCCCTGGTGTGCCCAGTCATTCTCTGTGTATGGCTCTCTCTCTCTCTCTCTCTCTCTATATATATATATATATATATATATATATATATATATATATATATATATATATATCTTTCTCTCTCTCTCTTCTCTCTCTCTCTATCTCTCTCTCAAGTAAATAAAGGAATAAATGTATTTTTTAAAAACTTTTTTAAATGCATGATAGGAGCTGGGGACATGGCTCAGTTGGATTCCCCAGTACCCATGCAAAGGCAGATGCACAAAGGGGCATAGTTATCTGGAGTCTGCAAAAGCTGGAGGCCCTGGAGGTCGTGCCCATTCTCTAGGTCTGTCCCTCTTCTAGCTCTCTGCTTGCAAATAAATATTTTTAAGAATACATGAAACTGTGCTGTTTTATACATTAACATAAAGTAAACAAATGTTATACTGGAAAGCCAGACATTTAGTCCAATCTTCTTATTCACCCTTCAGCCCTGGAAAGTATATAAAGATCTACTACATAAGCAGCGACAAAGAAAATCATATATATTCTCAGTTATTTCAAAGAAAAAAGGAGACTCTAATTACTGTGAAAATGGCAGAATTTAATTTTAAAAGCAAACAAGAAATCTTTGTGATAAAGATTTCATAAGCTTGGCATGGTGGCACAGTCCTAAATTCATAACACAAAAGCATAAATCACAAAGGTAAATATTTATAAACTGGACCTGTTCTATTAGGCAAGCTAAAAGAATAAGAGATGAACTTTTCAATGAAGATAGTTGACAAAGTAAAAAATTTTCTTTATCTAAAAAATATATAAGGGATGGAGAGATGGTTTAGCGGTTAAGGCACTTACCTCCAGTGCCTAAGGCCCCAAGTTCAATTCCCCAGTACCCACATAAGCCAAACCCACAAGGTGGCAGCCCTGGTGTTCTCTTTCTCTCTCTCTCTCTCTCTCTCTCTCTCTCTCTCTCTCTCTCTCTCTCTCTCTCTCTCTCTCTCTCTCCTCTCTGCTTAATAAAGAAAAAATTTTTAAAAATATATATAGAGAGAACTCATAAAACTCAATAAACCAACATGCCAACAACAACAAAAAAAATCTAGGCAAAAGTTTTAAACAGATGCTTAACAAAGGAATATATATATATATATATACATACATACATATCCATTGAGGTACTTAACAAAAGAATATATATACTCATGTTCATTGAGCATAAAAAAGGACGTTCAACTTTATTAGTCACTGGGGAAATAGAAATCAAACCCATAATGAAATATCACCTCCCATTTACCATGATGGTTATAAGCAAAAAGAGACAGTAACAAGTGTTGACAAGGACTTGAGGAAACTGTAACTCTCAACATCACTGGTAGGGAACATGCTATAGAGCAGCCTCTCAGAAAAAGGTTATGATACTTTCCTGAAGTGTTAACCATAAATTTACAATATGACTAGTAATCCACCCCTCACTATCTAGAGAATAATGTAAATGAAAGTATGTCCAAACCGGGCATGGTGGCGCATGCCTTTAATCCCAGCACTCAGGAGGCAGAGGTAGGAGGATCACCATGAGTTTAAGGCCAGCCTGAGACTACATAATGAATTCCAGGTCAGCCTGGGCTAGAGCGAGACCCTCTCTCGAAAACTAAAAAAGTATGTCCATGCACAAACTAGGATCCAAATGTTCAGAGTGGCATTTTTATATTTTTTATTTGTTTGTAAGCAGAGAGAGAGCGAGAGAGAGAGAAGAGAGACAGAGAATAAGTGTGCCAGGGCCTCCAGCCACTGCAAACAAATTTCAGATGCATGTGTCACTGTGCATCTGGTTTTAGGTGAGTACTAGAGAATAGAAACTGGGCAAGCATCTTAACCACTGAGCCATCTCTCCAGCCCCAAAGTAGCATTTTATATAATAGCTAAAAAGTAGAAACAAATGTTCATCAAATGACAAACAAATAAATAAAATGTGGTATATCTATATTTTTGATTACCAGCTACTAGGTCACAAAAAGAAACCAAGTACAGGTAAATGCTGTAACATGGATGAGCCTCAAGCATTCTGCTAGATGAAAGAAGCCAAACATAGAAGGCCACTCACTGTACGATTCTCTTCATATCCAAAAATAATAGACCTAGAGAATGAAATTAGTAGCTGCATATAAAAAGATGGTGGGAAATATAGGAAATAACTGCAAATGAATGGAAACAAAAACAGACTTACTCACAAGTGTTCACAGCTTCTTTCCTAATAACCAAACCAAAAGCAGTTCAAATGCTCAGCAACAGGGTGAATGAATACATAGGATATATAATCACAGAGTAGACTACTACTCAATGATAAAAAGAAACTCACTGCTGGTACATGCACCAGCACGGACAGATCTCAAAAATACTTCTGCCGAAGGAAAACAAACACACTCGAGATTCCATAGTGTATGTTTCCACAAGTTCATCTATGGTAATCACATATCAGAGGTTGCCTGGGATCCAAAGCAGAGGGAGAGACCAACTGTAAATGAAGAAGAGACTTTTGAAAATGATAACAAGAGCCTCTGTGTCAAAGAAGTCGCTTTACAGGTAGATGCACCTACAAAACTCATCAAACTGTATACAACAAATGACTACAACTTACTACATGTAAATGATGCCTGTTGTGGTCAGCTTTCTCATTGCTGTCCCACGGAACCCAATCAAAAGCAGTTTGAGGAAGGAATGGGTTTATTTTGGCTTACAGACTCATGGGGAAACTCCAAGCAGGAGGGTACAAAGAAGATAAGATAGAAAGTGAGTGTAGCTCAATAGAGACGTGTTGTAGCAGTCTATTAAAGAGAAAATGGCAGTTTGATCCAAGATAATGGAAATGAAAAAGAGTGAACTGATACCCAGTACGTTAAGATAGGCGCCAACTTAAGGAATGGGGAAAGGAAAACACTCTGAGACTCCATTCTTCTACTATGGAATAGACCTGTTGATACCCCATCTACATAGCATCTTGCCTTCTGCTGTGGCAATATGAACTAATATATTATGCACCTAACATAGGTATCTGACACAATAAATGCTGAAAAGGAACAATTATTATAATTACTATCGTTAATATTATTGCCACCCCACAGAATGGCAACTACCAGAAGCTAAATGCCAAAGGCAGAGAATACGAGTGAATGTATTCAAAGACTATCCACAAAAACATTCGCAGAGCTGAACAGACTGCTTCGGCTGGCCTGTAGACACCTGCCCCAAATAAACGCAGGTGACCACTCAGATAGTTCATCTCAGCAATTCTCAGGCCTCAGCCACCACTGTGGACTGAGAAAGCAAAGGGGGTGTGATCACAGCCAGCAGCAAAGTGACGCACAAATGCAGCCATGGACTAGGTACAGAAACAGGGCAAGAAGATGGAGGCCTAAACTAGAGCAACAGGACTCAGCCTTCATCCTCACATCGACCACACACTTATTGCACACACACACACACACACAGAGAAACACACTCTAGACTCCAGGTCCACACACACACACACACACACACACACACGGCTTGAAGCCCCCTTGCACACACACACACACTGCACACACACACGGCTAGAAGCCCCCTTGCACACACGCACACACTCGACTCCAGCTCCCTTGCAGACCAGGCCCTAACATCCCTGGGCTTTGCCTCGAGCATGTGCTCACCATCCGAGCAAGTCGTAGGCATCCCTGCCTCGAGCCTCCAGCGCATGCCCAACTCGAGATTCCCCAGAGCCTGACATACCTTGGCTTCACGCTCCCGTTCCTCCGCGGTCTGTGTGCGCTTCATGCTGCCACTAAAGCCGCCTTCGCCACCGAGAACCGCGTCGGGCTTCGCCCAGGACCCCGCCTCCTACTTGTAGTTCTCTCAGAGGATCGCTCCCGCCCGACGCCGTGCGCTCTCGGCGCCGGGAGAACTACATCTCCCGAGATGCACCGCGCGACTCCCGACAGCGCCCGGGGCTCCAGGGCCGAACGTCCCAGGGCCGCCCGCTGGGCCAGTGCCTCAGCAAGCAGCCAGGCGGTGGCCGGGCCGGGAAGCCGGGGGAACTGCATTTCCCAGAGGCCAACGGGGCCGCCGTGCTTTCCCGTGCTGCTCTGGGCCAGCCGCCCCTCACGCCATCTGCGGGCGCTATAGCAACGGAAGCCAGCGGCCGGCGGGAACCCAGGTAAGGGCTCTGCGGAAGGCGGGCGGCGGATGCAGGTGGGCGACCCTCCTTTGCAGCCCAGGACTGGGTCCTGCCGCCTGGAGAAGACCCTGGAGTTCTTGCGTGGACCGCCTCTGCAGACGCAGGCCTGCCTCACTCCCCGCCCTGGGACCCCACTCCCGGGACCGGTGAGACCCTAGCTGCTTGCTGAGAGCTCGCATCGCCGTCTGAATTCTGCCACCGTCACTGCCCACTCTGTTGCCCTGGATTCGGAGTTTGTAGATGGAACCTCAGCCTCCCAAGGGGATTGTTGAGTTGTGTTGTGTTTTTAGACAGTATCCATGGAAGTCCATACTAGCTTTGAGCCGGCTTTACAGCCTCCTGCCACCACAGCCTGCTTCTAGTGTTCTGTTCTTACTTTATTACTGTTTTTCATGGAACCACTCCCATAGCCTGTTAATGACTTAGAGGCAAGTACTTTTTTGTTTTCACCAGTTTAGACTCAAGGCCTGGTATGCATTCCATAAATACTAGCATTGGTGCCCACCCTATGGCAAACACTTCTCCAAACCATTATGAGCAAGACCAATACCTGTCTCGAGATGTTTATACTCTATGTGACATGCAAACAGGAGGGAGACTTCTTGGAGGGAGGGCGGAACCAGCAGGAGACAGGGAGGAGATACAGGGCTGAGGAGTAGGTAGGCATGTAGACAAGGAACTATGACATGCCTGTGAAAATATGAAATCCATTATTGGTACACTAAATGAACTTCATTAGTGAAAACCACTAACTAGTAAATGGGCAAGTAGACGAGGGCCACTGTAAGAAATCAGCCATAGTGGGGTGCAACAGCAAAGGCCTATAATCCCAGCACTTGAGTTTGAGGCCAACTTGGGCTACATAGTGAATCTGAGTCCAGCCTCAACTCATAGGGAGGGAAGGAAGGGGGATAAGAAAAATAAGACATGAAGAACTTGGCAAGAGAATGAACAGAGAAGGCAAAGGAAGTCTGTCTAAGGAAGTGAAAGTTGGCTGAGCTGAGCTCAGGTGGATGGGAGAGCCATCAAATACAAGAGCCTTAGAGCAAGTAGAGGGTGTCAGACTTAGTGAGGAACCATTAAGTAGAGCAAGGAGGGATCTTTTACAATGGCGCCGGAAAGCACTACCACATGACACAGAGTTTCTCAAACTCTGTACTATGAATATTTGGAGTTAGACCACTCATGGTCACAGGTTTCATACACTGTAGAAGATAGAACATGATGACGTCATCATGGCATATACTCACTTAATGCCAGTTACTCTGTGACAGCCAAGACAGCATCAGACCGCTACTTCCTAGAGCATTTTTCCTGTGTCTTAGATTTTCTCATTCGTAGAGCAGGCACCATTGAGTATCAATCCCACATGATATGGTGAGAGTATTAAGTAGAGTCCTTGGAACTGTGCCTGCTTTAAGCACAGTAAGCATTCAATAAACCCAGCTTGATGACAGGTAACATCGTCATCTTCCAGAGTAGTCAATCTCCCAAATGTTTGTCTGTAGTGGCTCTCGGCCTTGTGTGAGTGATAATAAAACTTCTTAACCCTCCCTCTAAAGGATATTGTGCATATGCACATATTCATACACACTGTGTAAGCCAGCTGTGGACTTTCACACTGACATCCCATAGACTCACCTTGCCCATTCAAACCTGCTCACTGAATGGGCCATACTCTGTGCCAACTAGCCATGAGTACAGAGGAGAATGAGATGAACGGTCTTGTTACCTTCTTGATTGTCACATTCTATGACCAGTGTTCTAGAACCTGAGAGCCTCCACCTGACCAAGGCTCTCCACTAGCAGTTTACATTAGAGTTCTAGGTAAATTAGATTGAAAATATAAACTCCATTTGTTCTTTCCTGCTGGACATTGTATGAACCATTCACATCCACTTAGAAAACAAAGTTCCTATAGGCACGTCTCTATAAAGGAAAGGAACTATAAAAATATTATAATGACGTAGAATGCCTACATGTTGAAATACTGAACCCTTGTACCTCCAGGAAAGGGGCACAACAAAAACAGTGGTGAATTTATGAAACCTCTTTCACAGAACTTGAAACCAGCCATTCGTTTGTGCATCCCACAGAAAATGAACATTCCAGGGCTTTTGATAGGCCAGACAACTGCTGAATACTTTTTAATTTGCCATCTTACTTTTATAATAATTGTGAGTAGTTATTATTTGTTCCATTTTTAAAATTAATGAACTCTCAGAGAGTTTTTGTAACTTGACAACTATTTAACTCAAGTTCATAACCTAAGGCTTTTCCAGAATGAGACACTTTTGTTGTGAAAAAAAGGAGTGAGGATTGAAAAGAAGTATTCCTTAAATTTGGAAGGGTTTCTTTTGATTTCAGATAGAGAACTAAAAGGAAGAATGATAGTTGTACCTCATTTTCTAAGCAAACTGTAGGTAACACACTGTTGAAAGGAACACTGTCTCCATGACTGAATGCAGTATTAGTTTGAGAACAGAACTTTCTTCTTTAAGCAGTGCATGTGGGCAGTAAGGCGTCCATTAAAGTTCTAGTGGTACATGTCATTGCTTAGTTAATGTAATAACTTGGAGAGAGTTTGTTTGAATTTTCTTTTCTCCCCAGATAGGCCATGTCTGGTCCAATTGATGAGACTGCAGGAGATCTGCCTGTGAAAGACATGGGTCTGAACCTCTTTGGAGTGGGAGGGTCACAAGGTATGGCCACCTGTTATTTATTACAGATATGAACTTTGATCAGTGATTTCTTTACTTTTAATTTAAAGTATTTCTGATATTCATGCAAACCCCAACCATTTAAGGAACTCTGTAGCTCTTGATTGAACTAAACATAATGGAGGGTTTTGAACACATATGGTATTTTGCTGCATGCATCAATTATCTACAGCTCATAGCCAATGCAAGATCCCCTCGGTTCTGATAAAGAGTCATTGTAAATCATCTTTTTAAAATTACACACATCAGTATAAACTGCATAGAGTGTCAAGCCTCCCCAAACCAAATTGCCTGGTTTAAATCATGTTCACCATTAAGACTTTTCTTTGTGTTTAAATTTTATATGAAAGAAAATACCATATTTAAAAAATTTGGCCTTTTAAGTAGAGTTTCTCCAAATGGGTTGTTTATGCAACTGATAGTGACTTTTCAATCAAAATAATATACATGAGAGGTTTTCTTGGTCCTTTTATCATTTAGTTGTTGGTATGAGATAAAGAGCTTTTTCAAATGAGAAAGCACAGCAGTGCCTTAAGGAACAATCTAGACTCTAGAGCCAGTTTTACACTTGTATTGCAATTTGTCATTCGTAAATTTGATAATGAGAGGCTCGGGATTTGAAATATATCCCACTACAGAGTCTTCAGATACCTTTTAATGAGAACATGGTAAATGATCAGGTTTAACTACCTTAAAAATGTGGTTACTGTATTGTTTGTTGAAAGTGGATAAAATTGACTACATATTTTCTTATTAAAAGTAAAATTGTAAATATGCATATGTAAGCTTTGTTTAGCTTTTTGATGGAGTATCAGATACTCAAAAGCAAAACTTAAGGTATGCAAAATTATTTATTAGGTTTTGGTACTATGTAAGTCCAATTCTTGTTATCAGTAACCACTGTTAATTACACTTTAATATCTCTCCACTTGTTCTTTGTTGCTATTGGAATGTTGAAAGTTGACATACTTTCTAGTGTTACAAAAAGTATGAAATTTAAGCATTTTTTAAAAATACATAGTAGAATGGCTTGAGGGTTGTTTTTAAATATATGAAATTGCTTATTGAGAAATTATTTGTGAAATGACTTTTTTTTAATTTTAGGGATTCTGTGTTTACTTATTTGTCTTATGGTTTATTTTCTATAACATAACTCCCATATCTCACAAATATTTGTAATCACATTGTGTCACTGAATTATTTCTCTTGTCCTTGTTTTAAAAAAATTATTTTCAGAAAATATGACTTTTTTCCCTGCAGGGCTAGTGATTACACCCAGAGCCTTATACATGCTAGGCAAGTGTTATACTACCGAGCTGTAGCCCCATCCCAGGTAGTCTGACGTTTCCAACTTTTAGATTTTACAACATTGAGAATGTAAGTTGAAATATATACTGACTTAGAGTTCCATCTTATATTATGAAAGAATGATTATTTGAATATATTTTAATGAGCAGTGTTGTTGCTCAAATTCCTAATACTACATAGAAAGCCTTAACCACAAAGATTTTTTTTATTCTCACCTCAGATATCAGCATTAACAATGCTGTAACATTTGCAGAAGAAATCTTAATTGCAGGTCATTGAAAAAGAGAAAGCCATCTGAGTGCATTAGAGATTACTTTAATACCAACAGTTATCACTTCAGAGTCTTGTAAGTAATCCTGTAATTAATTACCTTGGCATTTTTGCAGAAACTTCAATGGCACGAACAATGAAGGCTCGCCAGGCAGTGTCACGTGTCAGTCGTGAGGAACTGGAAGACAGATTTTTGCGTTTGCATGATGAGAACATTTTACTTAAACAGCATGGCCGCAAGCAAGAGGATAAAATTAAAAGGTTAGGATAAAAAACTTTTAGTTTTTTTTCTTGACTCAGTGAAGCTAGGAGGATGTAGCTTTTTATAAACTTAATTGAAAGCCCCACCTTCAGTCTTTTCTGCAACAGCAGGTTATAAAAAAAATAGAATGTTTAAAAATGGAAAATCTTACAAAGTAGAATAATAAACTAAAAAGATTGTGTTTATTATTTCTGAAGTTGCTATTTGAAAGCAAAGGGCTAATATCTAAGGGCCATGAGTATATCTATAAATAACTTTTGATTTAATATTTATAGTTGAATAAGCAAATAGCCAAAGTATCTGTTTTTTAAATGTCATGATTTTAAAATGAAAGTTTTATAAGGTAATTAAATATTCTGACTTGTTAAAATGTATGTCCTCTTAAGATTAGGGATTTACTAATGAAAACATTACTTAAATCTCTGGAACACATTTAACTTTGCTTTGGCTATTCTCAATTCTATATTTATTTCAAAGGGTCTCTACCATTTCTGAAAAAAACACTGTCATTTTTTATTTATGTGCAAAAATATTATGCAGGAATAATGTCTTCGTGGTAGCTACTCTTTTTTAATTCTTTCTTACTCGGAAATACCATACCTATTTTCTGAACGTATGGTATTAGAAACAAAAAAAATGCACTCATATCTGTAAGCATGATTATGTCTGTATTCATAATCATGTTCTAGGTTCAAAGAAAAGATTAGACAGCCATTGAAGAACTAAAATCTGACTATTCTCTGCTTAAAATTCATCCTGAAGAAGTGATTCGGCTCACTTTCTATTTTACAGATTTTGCTTTCCACCCATTCACCAGCTGAGTGCAGGCTTTTCACTTTTGAGTTGGTTTTGAGTCGTAATAATGGCTATTTTTAAGACTGAGTCCCTTTCTGTCCAGTGCCACACCCAAGTCAGCCAGCCAGAATGAGGCATGAAGTCTATCACCAATAAACAGGTTTTTTTTCTTTGTAAACCTATTTAATTAGTGAAAGAATTGAATTTGCAACCTTGACGTCATTAATAGTTTGCCTTTGCCAGAAAGTTAAAAGCAATAATGAGCCATGTACTTTAATGGTAAAAGGACTGGGCTTGGACTCAAGCTCTATGTACCTGTTATGTTGTTTTTCTACCACTAGCACATGGTGTGTTCAAGCCATTTATACTCCTGAGATTATATTTCACTAAGTGCTGAGAGGAGCAAAACAATGAACACTTTGACCCAAAGCTCTAAATTCCTCCTCCACCCACTTGCAGTATCCAAGGCCTGTGGCTAGAGCTGTCTTTAAATCTATCCCTAACATGGGATTAGTATCACTTTTTTACATAAGTATTGATTTCATAAACTATCTTTTAAGTATTCAAATTTTGCCACATGAGGTGATTAATACCTTAACTAAATGAAAAATATTTTCATTTCTTGACAGGCACATATACTCTTGTGTTTCCTAGCACAGTTTAATTGAACATCATGTAAAGAAGTGAGAGACTATTGATGTTTTTCTCTTGCCTTAAATATCAGGGTCATTGATATTTTGTCAGATAATGACAGCCTTTTGGTATCACCTATGTAGCTTTCTTTTTAATGTGATCTGTATCTCTGATTTGAGCATTTAGGTTGGCCTCTCATTTGGGATGGCCACCTTATATTTGTAGATAAGACATTGTGTGTTGCTCAGGACTCTAAACTCATGAAAGGGTATGATAGAATGTGGCTTTGCTGGACCATGATACTTGGCCACATTTCCCAATGATATATCATCCTTTGGATTAGATGGAAAAGGAAGTAATCCATTGATTATTTTACTAAGATATTTGTGGTACTCTTGGATCTTGGTTTTTATTATCCAATATCCCTTATAAAGCAAGCTTAATAGTTAATGTGCCTCAAGGGAAAGAGAAAACAATCTTAACTGATTATGTTATGCATAGCTCTCCTTGATGCCACATGCTTCAGGCCGAGTAGCCAGAAGTGTAGATAGACGTGTATTATTACTACAGCACTTACACAGGACTCTGCTCAGGGCAAAAATGGGGGAGGGGGCTATTCTATGACATCCCAAAGCTATTAAGGATTTTTTTATTTCACTTTTGTTCTCTTAAGTAAAAGCTTCTGTCCATAACCATGCTAAAATAAAGCAAACCCCATTTAAAGAAAAATGAAGTGTGTTTTTATTTTCAATCTCCTGTCTGGGTCTTTATAAAAATAGATTCACTATAAACTAGAATCAGCTATTGAAGATGTGCGACCAATTTTGTAAAGTCTTGAACTTGTGTCTCTCATCAAAGCCACCTTTTCTTTCTTGTCCTGCCAAGATTTTTCCATTCACTGTCAGGCATGTTCTCCGTGAGTGTATATTACATCACCCCCATGTGCCAGATCTGTCTTTTGTTCTGTCTGATCAGTTTTTATCAAAACTTGAAAGAGTCAAAGGTATAAACTCCTAAAAAAGAACAAATTTTGTCTAAATTCTAAGTAGCCTTAAAAGGCTATCTTTTGCATCCTATTATTTTCTAACATTAAAAGAAAATTTCTTGAGCATTAGCTGACATTTAACAGCACATTTTGGTTTCTTTCAAAATTCTCACTGAACATTATATGTATACAGAACAATTCTTGTCATATTTTTAATTTGTCTTAGTCCTACAGAAACAGAAAACAACATATTACCTAAATCTGTATAATCTTAACTCATTTTTCAAAAGCTTTAACTTACTGTGGATTGTAGATATAACCCACACATCCACAATCTGTAACTACATTTAAGTGCATACAGCATTCCTATATAAGGTCATGCGTTTAAAATTGCATTTCAGGAACATATGGAGTAAATATGTGTCCTCTCTTTACTAACCTTAAATGATAAGCCTTAGGAAACTGTTATTTGTCAGTGCTATAAAGCAGATTGTTGCCCAGTGGTTTCAATTATCATCAAAGGATTCTTCACAGGCAGTAATAGTTACATCAAAACCTGAAATTTATTATTCAGGTTCTGCACTGGAGTCTTCACAGTGATTATGTTCCTTTCAACAGAATGCATTTTATGCTGACTTCTCACATTCCTTTTCATCTTTTTATTATTTCCCCAGAATGGCCACCAAGTTAATACGGCTAGTTAATGACAAGAAAAGATATGAGCGGGTCAGTGGCGGCCCCAAGCGGCTGGGACGAGATGTGGAAATGGAAGAAATGATTGAGCAGATGCAAGAAAAAGTTCACGAGCTTGAAAGACAAAATGAAGTCCTTAAAAACAGATTAATATCCGCCAAACAGCAACTTCAAATCCAGGGCAGTAAGCAAACCCCATACAATCACGTACAGTCTCGTATTAACACCGGGCGTAGAAAAGCAAGTGAAAATGCAGGCTTCCAGGAGTGTCCCAGGAAAGGTAAAGCAAGCTTCACAAATCCTAAACTTTAATCTTGGACTCTTACACAGACACACAAAACTGCATTTCTGTTATCATTCATGTTTTTAACATGCCTTGCAAAAAGAAGATAAAAATAGTTTTGGGGTGGATTTTGGAAAATCATTGTAATGAAGATTGTTTTTAAGACTCATTGGACCATTCAAATCTGTTTAGTAAAACAATAACATAGCCATTCATGCTGATGAAATAGGCATATATGAAACTAGGAATAATTTGAGTTGAGTTAAATATGAATTCTTGCTCCTCCACTGAGGCTGATCATAAAGTTCTCTTCCATCTCTAAAAATTATCAGGGCTATTAGTTTCTTCATTTATGGAATAAGTGATATAAAGTCTACCCAGGTTACAAAGCAGTTGAATTGCATAGACTGGACTCAGTGTCAAACCTAAATTCTCTCTACCCTCAGAAAAATTACTGTAATGAAACTAAAAGTAAGTAAATACTGAAGTAACTTTTAATGTGGCCACTGCTAGGAAAGGAAATCAAATGTTAGCTCTAATTGATTTTCATTTGGGATATGCTTCACATAAAGATCAACACCTTTTGGACTATAAAAAGTCATGTAAAACTTCAGTTGCAATTCATTGAGAAAGGAAAAACCACCCTCTGCACAAAAGAAAAGAAAAAAAATGTAGTTTTTTTTCTCCCAAACCAAAATGTTCATATTATCTCTTCCCAAGATAGAGTTCCTTTGAAGTCAGTCAGGCTTCCACACAGGCAGGAGGCAGCTGCTGGATGAAAGGATGTGCCTATTCCTAGCTATGTGAGATTGCAGTAAATGTTGAATATAACCAAAGGAAGCGTAAGGAATTATAAATAAAAAAAACACTGCCATTAGTGATCCTCTCTGTATGGAAGCGAGCTCTTCTCAGCCTCATCTTCCCCATCTATAAGATGGGATGTTGGTAACACCAGATTAGAGAAAAGCCCGGATGGTGGAGTGCCATACTGATCATATATATTAACTTTAAAAGTCACATCCTCAGTGAGCCTTAGTTTTGTCATCTGGAAATGCAAGCAGGCAAGATGATCCATAAATAAGGTCTGCAAAATGAAAGTAATGCCCAAATTATTGTACAGATTATATAAATTGGCAGAAATTGAAAGCTTATCTAGTATTTACTTTTTAAATCAAAGAGATGGGCATATATTCCTCTATGTTAAACACACACACACACACTCACACACAGAAGCTGAGCATGGGGATGCACACCTTTAATCCCAGCACTCGGGAGGCAGAGGTAGGAGAATTGCTGTGAGTTTGAGGCCACCCTAAAACTACATAGCAAATTCCAGGCCAGGTCAGCCTGGGCTAGAGGGAGACCTCAAAATCCAAAACCAAAAAAAAAAGTTTTGAAATAGAGCATCAGTATTTAAAATCATAAATTTAGAGTTTCAATCTTCCCCTCATATTTGTATTCTCTTGCTGATTTAGAAATACTTCACTATTGATAGGTCCAGGACATGAAAGTTTCATTGTGTTACATTTATGCACTCTGAAGGAAACCCGAGTATTAGGAAAAGCTTAAGAAATAAATTTATGGCCCAAACCATATAACTGGCCAAATCTAACATAGTAAACTATTTAAATGTTTTAGGCAGCCATCCCTAGACATGGATTACATCAATACATATTTGTTGTATTGCAAAGGAGATGAAATAGTTTCATTATTCTAAGTAAAATTATCATTTTTAAATGTATATACTTTCAAAACATGTATGTGATAAAATATGGTTTCATCTGTCAATTTAAAAATGATAAAATAATGAAATTTCTCCTTTTTAAAAAGGTTTTTTTTTTTTTTTTTTTTTTTTGAGGTAAGGTCTCACTCTAGCCCAAGCTGACCTGGAATTCACTATATAGTCTCAGGCTGGCCTCAAACTCTCAGCGATACTCCTATTTCTGCCTCCCAAGTGCTGGGATTAAAGGCATGTGCCTCCACGCCCAGCTCTACAGAGAGAAAAATTCTGTTCCTTTATAATCTGGGACTATATATCATTTCTTACACTTTGTCTTAAATTTGAATGACTTATTAATGTAAAGTAGCTCATATAATTAAAAGTGTGTCTCAATTTTAATATTTGGGCTATATGTAAAGCTACACATAGCTTCATTGGTTCCTTTAAGAGGCAAGGTCTCCCTGTGTTACCCAGGCTAATATAAACTTGAGAATATTCCTGCGTCAGCCTCCAAAGTAGTTGAGATGACATGTGTTTTGTGTGTGTGTATATATAATTTTTTTTTAAGGCAGGGTTTCACTTTACCCCAGTCTGACCTGGAACTCAGTTGTAGCCCAGACTAGCCTTGTTCTCCTGCCTCAGCCTCCCAAGTGTTAGGATTAAATTCATGAGCCCCATGCCTGGCTTAAAACTATTTATATTAGAAAAATCAGGTTGGACTTGGTATGGTTGGCACACACCTTTAATCCCAGCACTTGGAGGCAGAAGTAGGAGGATCGCTGTGAGCTGGAGGCCACCTGAGAATACATAGTGAACTCCAGGCCAACCTGGGCTAGAGCAAGAGCCTACCTTGAAAAAAAAAAAGAAAGAAAGAAAGAAATGAAAAAATCAAGTTGTACTTCAGGGAACAGCTTCATTTAAAGGAAGGAAGCCTGTTGATGATCCACTTCCAAATCATTCATTCATACACACACACACACACACACACACACACACACACACACACACACACACGTGAATTTTCTGATTGAGGTTTAATAACAAAAAAATAAAGAGTGGCATGACTTAAACACGTAGGATCAAGGGATATGAACGATTAAGTATTTAAAAAGCCATTTTAAAAAATACTTTAAAAAGTCAAATTTTAAAAACCCTTACCTTCAGCTTTCAGTTTTTATTATAAGGACTGGAATTGAAAACTGTGATTTCTTCTGAAATTACTATAGGATTTCTGAATCCTACATCAAATCCAATGATTTCTAGGTAACATGGTTGCTGTAGTAAAATTTGTTCAATGGGCACTGCTTGTTACTGCATTTCATTCAATACCTCCTGGAGACTGAACTCGAGTATTCCCCATGGCAGTATAGCGCTAATTCTCTGTGCTATGAAACACAGATGTCTTAGTGCTCACTAAGATTTTATTATATTATAAATATCCTTATGATAGCAAATCAAGGATCTTTTTCCCTAACTTCACTTCTATAATCATACTTTATTGCTTTATTTTTAGGTATAAGATTCCAAGATGTAGACGAAGCAGAAACTGAACAGCCCATGCTTACAAAATACAGCAGTAGTTTACTTGAAGAAGCAAGAGGAGAAATAAGAAATTTGTATGTATTCTCTTTCGTGGTCATTTTAGAACTTTGTTTATTGATCATGTCTCCTTTTGAAGCCTCTCTTTCCTTTATTGTAAATAAAACTGGAGTTTGTATAAATAATTTGCCTCACTAAAATACTGCTAGTTCTATAGAGTAATAACAAGTATTGTATGATATGTTTTCAGTAAAATAAGGGAAAGGAATAGCTAATCAAACTGCATTGATGAAAAGATTTATAGGATAGTCTATTCTATACTATACTATAGTAGACTATACTAATTTTCCACCAAAAGAATGGCATGGAGTCCAATCATTAAAAATAATCTAAGCCTTAGAGGCAACATATCATTTCCAAAAAGTCACAGGCAATTTTATTTTTTTAGATCCTGAATCTATTAGCTTTTTTTCATATCAAAAAAAAAAAAAGAAAAGAAAAGAAGAAGTGGAGGAGGAATGGCTTAAAAGTTTGGAGTTACCAGGTTATCACAGTTTGGGAAAGGACTTAGAGTAAAATGCTTGCCACCAAAGCATGAAGACCTAAGTTCAGATCCCCTAAGTACATGACCCATGTAAACTGCCAGGTGTGGCAGTGTGCACCCATAATCCCAGTACTGGTGTACAGAAACAGAAGGAATTCCAAGGCTTGCTGGCTAGCTTGTTTAGCCCAAATGGTGAGCTCTAGATTGAGTAAGAACCCTTGTCTCAAAAAACTAAGAAAAAAAGGTGCAAGAGATGGCTCAGTGGCTAAAGGCACTTGTTTGCAAAGCCTGATGGCCCAGGTTCAATTCTCCAGTACCCACATAAAACCAGATGTACAAAGAGGTGCATACATCTGGAGTTCATTTGCAGTGGCAAGACATCCTGGTGTGCCCATTCTCATTCCCTCTTCTCTCAAATAAATAAATATTAAAAAAAAAACCTAAGAGAGTGATGAAATAATGCACTGTGGCCTACACACATACAAAATGCAAAAAAAAAGAGTTTGGAGTTCTCAGATTGCACATGGATTTAAGATTTTGTTTTCCTGTATTCTATGGAACTTGCATGCTCTATCATATCATTGTTTCAAAAAAGTTACCTTTGCTGCATTAGCATTTGGTTTTTTTCCCAGTTAATCTGTGTCTCATGATTTCAGTGTCTGCAAATTACAAAACGAACCCTTTCTATAAGCGTTCACCTGGGTCGTCAGAATACTGAACAAGGAAAGACATGACATAAAGTATCATACCTTAGAAAATTCTTAAGAATAACAGGGACTTAAAATGTTTCCTTTTGACTATTTTACATATCAGTTACAGTTATGATTGGTCTATGACACAATAAAACACTGGTCATTTTCTTTTCTTTTTTTTTTTTTTAAAGAAAGATGCACCGGGCATGGTGGCACACACCTTTTTTTTTTTTTAGACTTCTCTTTTTTTTTAAATATTTTATTTATTCATTTTCAAACAGAGAGCTACAGAGAGAGAGAGAGAGAGAGAGAGAGAGAGAGAGAGCGCACCAGGGCCACCACCTTGTGGGTCTGGCTTATGTGGGTCCTGGGTAATTGAACTGGGGACCTTAGGCACTGGAGGCAAGTGCCTTAACCCCTGAGCCATCTCTCCAGCCCTAGACATTTTCTTACTCTCTGATAATCAGCTGGAAAGCCTGGGCTCATGCCAGTTTCCTGAGACCAGACATGGAAAAGAGAAATGCATGCTGGAGACCACTAAGTTGTGTTTGGAACATGTCCATGTCCTATTTGTGTCTTTCTCTCTCTCTCCTCTCTCTATCTCTCTCATGTTAATTTGGGTGATATAAGCGGCTGTGCTTGTATGAAACAAGGCATATAAATTATCTGAAGACCTGATTATAGGATACACAGTAGATAATCAATACATACCTACTTAGATTGAGCCAAAGTCCAGTCCATGGCCTAGACATTATCTTGTAACAGTGATAGCTTGAACTGCTCCATATGTATTTCTGAATCATTACATTCAGTCTATTTCACCATATGCAAAGGCAGTGAAGCTAAAATGTTTGACTTTTCCTTGCTTTATACTATAATGGTGAGCTATCTTTTTGCCCTGATCTTAAATACTCCTCAAACCACAAAACCTTATGAAGGTTCTTTTTTGCAGAGAAAATGTCATTCAGTCACAGAGAGGCCGAATAGAAGAGTTAGAGCACTCAGCTGAAATCCTGAAGACTCAGCTGAGAAGAAAAGAAAATGAAGTTGAGTTATCACTTCTTCAGCTTCGAGAACAGCAAGCTACAGATCAAAGGTTTGACAAACTCAAAATTAAGATAATTTATCATGCCATGTGAAGATAAGCTCATTTATTTTAAAATTCTGTTTGTACTTAACATTCTTTAGATAGACTTGCTTTAGAACTACTAACTCTATAGAGTCCTGTGTGAGAACCGGTTTCTCTGACCTTCCCCTGGGTTAAGTAGCTTCTGATAGCTGGCAATTACCCTCATTTTGTTTCCTTTGTTAAAGCCCCATTTTTCAAGACTGCAAGAAGTTAATACCATTTGATTATAGCTACTTAGAGAAATATGGATGACCAGAGCTCCACTGTTGCTATGCTTTGGATATAAATCCAGTCTTATTTAGGGTTTTTTTTTTAATGCAACCTTAAAAAAGGTTGTCATGGTATGTTTCATAATATGTTAGCAGTTTTTAACCTCCAAAAGATGATCTGTCTCCTAATACTCCAAGCTTATATTGAAATTGAAATCTGTTGATTGTTGCAGATTATTGTTGGCCCTAGCAGTAGCTGACACTTTATATTTATGGCATAAAGGGTTAGGTTTTCTTTCATATCCTCCTTTGTCATTTTTTATTTCTAAATTCCCACTTGCTTGTTTTATGCTCTGACATTATGTTAACCATAAGACTTTTTCGAAACAGTCTTTCTTTTTTTTCATTTTATTTATTTATTTTTATATTGTCTATAATGAGTCACATTATTTAGTGGGCCAACAATGAGTTGTTATCCCCAATTGCCCAATCCCCCCCCCATCCCCAATCAGCTGGATATCTTCCTCCATGGGCCGTCTGGATCAGTCCTTGTGGCAGGGGACCATGGATAGCCTAGTACTCAGCCCAGTTCTCCTGGCCCAAGTGTGTTGTTACTGAGGGGTGCCATGCCTCTGGATAGTCTCCCCCAACATGGCTCTCACAAGAAACAGTCTTTCTTGAATCCTCCTCTCCTCCTCTTCTTCTACCTCCTCCTCCTTCTTCACTCTCTCCCTCTCTTCCTCTCTTTCTGTTCTTCCTTCCTTCTCTCTTTCTCCACTTTCCTCTCCTTTCCTTTCTTTCTTCCCTTCCTCCAGGCCTGGAACTCATTCTGTAGCTCAAGCTGACCTCAAACTCACAGCAGTCCTCCTACCTTAAATTCCCAAGTGCTGAGACTACAGGCATGAGCTACTATGCCAGGCTTTTGTTTTTTCTCTTGATGACCTTTTATTTCTTTCTTATTCTTGGGGGGGGTTTTGTGGAGGGGGGGTAACCAACCATTCCTAAGACCAGAGAATAGTGTATAGAACTCTCATGCATCTCTGACTCAAGTTCAATAATTATTAACATCTTACCAATCTTATTTCATGAATACCTACACCTTATTTTCTTCAACTAATTGGCCCTAGCCATACTGTTTCTCTCATATATACTTTAGTATGCAGCTCTTTCTGATTAAGAATTTTTTAACATGACCATCATGCCCCATCACACCTAACAAAATTCATAGCCATGCTTTTATATCATCCAGTTTATATCCATGCTTACCTAAAGATATCACTGCACTGTTCATTTCCATTGGAATCCTAATAAGGGCTACACATTGTACTTGGTGGTTGTGTGTCTTTCATATGTCTTAACTTTTTAAACCAAACTTAGTTCCTCTACTTATTTTTTTCCATGTATCTCCAATTATTTTTCATGTATCTCCAATTATGCATATGTAAACATGTTCTTCTTTAGAAACACAAAGTAAGATTTCCTACCTTTTCATTTAAGATTCAATGATTAGACCTCTCTTACCAAGAGAAACTTACAAGGTAATATATGAAGAAGCTAAGAAAACATGTATAATATCAGACTTTTTAAAAGAAAGTAGACTAAGAATATATAAAAAGCTTTCTATCTAATAGACTTAAAAGGTGATTTATATGCACACTGAAGTTTGAGAAGCCTTGGCCTGCAGGATGGCCTCTGAGGGTTCCATCTGGTCCTAGACACCACATTATAAGAAAAGATACAAATGAAAAAAAAAAAAAACACTCATTCTGTAGTGATGAAATGCCTAAAAAAAAAAAATAAAATTTTTTTAAATTAGTATAACATCTAGTAATTTTTATACCAAAAAAAGCTATATTGTATAAGGAAATCCTAATGTTTAGTGACATTATATATCCTCCTAAGTGCAGGGCTAAAGAATCATGAATATTTTTGAGAATTATATTTAAAATAGAGAGTGTAATTTGAAACCTGGCTTTAAACCAGCTTGAATACCTACAGGTTAGCCATGTTCCCCCAGGAAGAACTGATTTAGACTCAGCCTTCTTGAAAATCAAGAAATGGTTCCTTGTGAGGAGCAGTGCCTGAGGACCAGACCCCAATACTGAGTAGGCTATCTTTTAATTACCAACAGTCGTGCTTAAGACATCTGGATAGAAAAATTCACTTAAGCCAAGCTCAAGCTTGAAGCCTGTCCCTATCAGCCGTACTTACCATTAAGTACAAGTTTGTCAGGGAACTACATTCTCTGTTATATTTCTCAGATTCCCAGACAGTAAGTTGACTGTGTTAACTGTTCCCTGTTCCAGATGGATATGATCATCTCAGAGCTAGACTTTCAGAGTTAATTGAAAAGGAGATTCAAAAACCCTTCAATCCTAGGATAGGGCAGAGCAGAAAGAATGATAGGCAAGGTCACATGCTTTTCTACTATAAATTTTTCCAGGAAGACAACAGTATATACACAAAGAAGAGTTTACGTTAAAAACTAAAATAAACCTTCCTCAGGGGACTAGGAGCTATATTATTCTTATGGAAAGACAATCTTTTATGTGACATCAAGATTTAGAAGCAGAAACAAAATTAGTATTATAGGCAAAGAAAACTTTTGTTACAGAAGCCAGAAAAAATAAACCAGCTTGTATCCCTATCTCACTGATTTTATAATACTGAAAATCTATTTGCTATTTGCTGTGAAGGAAAGATATCTCTGATAAGTAACGTTGTTTCTTAAGATACAAGTTTTGAAACAAGAGAAATAACTTAAAATAAGGGTCTTGTAGGGCTCTTTAAAATATGTTTGCACATAGCTCAGAATTTTATGTGTAACAGCAATTTTTGAGGCTAATGGAAAATTATTTTTTTAATGTTGGGGAGAATATAAAACTTGGTATAATTTGCTGTAAAGAAAAATCATAAAATGGAAAACATATTTGAACTTCTCTTTCACGGATACATTATTTCAGATTTGAAATTCTAGAAGTCTGATCTGGATGTTAGACCCCTTGTTCTCCAACATGAACCTAACATGGCTGTAATCTTCAGAGTGGCGAGGTTTGATATTTATGGCAAAGAGCCTTTCATAGACTATTACAGAAACTCTCCGTAGTATGTGTTTAATAGACCAGTTTGGTTTGGCATCAGCTTGACATAAACTTTTGGTTATCCAAAGCTCTTAATTGCTTTGAAGTAAAAGCCCAGTGCAGCTCCTTTTTATTAAAATCATGTTTTTTCCTGTTGTTGTGGTCTATTTTGGAATATGGAGTTGTGATTTTTGCATATGTTCTACATAATGCCTCATTAGCAAAAAATCTTGTATCATTTACAAGTAGCCTGAATGTCTGTGTTGTTTTGAACAAAAATCCATATTAAAATTTAAACATTATAAAAATGCACATTTTCTGCTTATTAAAAAGACTGTATTCAATTAAATGCAAAGCAGTAACCAGTGAACACATGTACATGGACATTAAAATCAGAATGATTTTACCTTTTATTGACTTTTTCAACTCCAAAAATATTTATACTCTTAGTAAATATGCAACTAGTTTATACTGTTGTGGGGTTTTTTTGAATAAATGTTACAATATTTACCTTCTTAATTAAAAATCATGTAAGTACCATTGTGTCCCAGGAGAGGAAATTTAACCCATATATATTTCAGGCACTCTGACTTGCCCTCTTTGTGGCAGACAGCAGACTGTCAAATCTAAAACCGAAAGGCCTTTTGCAGCTATGCATTATAAGAAACAGCTTGACCTTAAGGCCTCAGTCTCTCTTTTCATAGACAGGATTACTACTTTGCACTGCAAGTTTTTTACAAACTTTTCATTTTGTAAAAGAGCAAACCTACAGAAAAGCAGTAAGATAGTAGGGTGAGCACTCATATCTTTTACTCCTCAGCCTATCTGCATGGTACAGCAGCCTGTCTCACAGTTCTGCATGCTGTGTACAAGCCCTTGCCCCACCTCCTCTCCCCTTAACCTTCTCTCCTCTCCTCTCCTATTTCTTTCTTTGCCTGTTTCTCCCTTCCTTCTTCATCTCCTCCCTTAACTTCACTCCCTCTTTCTCTCCCATCTCCCTCTCTTCCTTCCCTCCCTTACTCCCTTTCCCATTTGAGGGGTCATTTTTTGTTTTACCCTTTGTACACTCATGAATTTTTAAGGGGCTAGGACATCCTACATAACTGCCATTCAGAACAATTAACAATAACTGATTCAGCATTTAAGATCAGGTTATACCTTTATTCAGGTTGCTCTAATCATCCCAATGTTCCTGAATAGCTTCTGTGTTTTCAGGAGTGTCTTCTATTTTAAGTGAGGATCATATGCTGCATTTGGCTGCCATGTCTTTTAAGTTTCCTTTATTCTAGAATGGTTCTCTGCTCATTTCCAGTCTTTTGACAGTTGTGTACAGAATGCACCTTAAATTTGGATTTGCGTGATTGGCCAGCCCCCTAATTTAGAGGGCACATATGGGTCTGTGATGGAAGACTACCTGGGCCTGGGATAGCCATGCAAGCATTATTATGCAGGGGGATGATCTGACATTTTTTAAGAAAATATATTCACCATGCTCTCACTGTTTTTTTTGTTTTGTTTTGTTTGTTTGTTTGTTTGTTTTGTTTTGGGGGGTTTTGGGGGTTTTTTTTGGTTTTTCGAGGTAGGGTTTCACTCTAGTCCAGGCTGACCTGGAATTCACTCTGTAGTCTCAGGGTGACCTTGAACTCCTACTCTGCCTCCTCCCAAGCGCTGGGAGGAGTGCACCACCACGCCCAGCTCTCACTGTCTTTTGTGTTTTTTTTTTCACTGTTGTTGTTTTTTTTTTAATATTTTATTTATTCATTTTCAAGCAGAGAGAGAGAGAATGCACCAGGGCCACCACCTTGTGGGTCTGGCTTATGTGGGTCCTGGGGAATTGAACCTGGGGCCTTAGGCACTGGAGGCAAGTGCCTTAACCGCTGAGCCATCTCTCCAGCCCTTTCACTGTTGTTTTTAATAGCTTAGAATTTGTCCAGTGACAGTTGCTATATCCAAATACCATTTTTAACGTTTTTATTGGGATAAAATAATAATATATTAGCAAAACAATAGCTCAGTATCATAAGTTACTAGAAAAAAACATTGAAACCAGGATGACATTCCCTTTTATGCATTAGATATTCTCCCCCCCACCCACCCACCCATGGCTCTTACATTCTTTCCACCACTTTTTCTGCAAATTTCCCTGAGTCATTGTGGGTGAGTTTAAAGTCTACATAATAATTGTTCAGTTCTTAAGAGTCTCTGAATTTGTGTTTTGGATAATTTTGGGAACCCTTGGTGTCTATCTCCATTATCCTTCCCTAGGATATCTGCCTTGCTGTGGGAATAGCTCTTGTGCTTGTCATCCCACTTCCTTAGAGGTTGTGTTAGGGCTCTAAACGGTAGTTTGAGGTGGTTCGTGTCCTGCTTGGGTGACCCCATCAACTCAGGTCCACTTGGAGTTCGGTTGTCCACAGTTCTCATTGATTCTGAAAAATACAAACAGAATCTTCAGCAGAGAGTAAGATCATTATTGGTCAATTGAGACAAATATTACTAGTTTGGTGAGCATTTGAACGGTGTAGCCTTTCTGAAGACTTATGGTTAGTGAGGACTTATCCTTGGAGATCGTGTTCTTGATCCCCATTCAAGGTTGTCTTAGGTCACTTTACCAGTCAAGGGTTCCCTGCCACTGAGCGGATCTCCTAGCCAATTAGCCAGCTGTTGATTACCCACCCAGGTTGAGCGCCACTATTGCACATCTGGGCACTTCTTGTCTTGCTAGTCTGTGCCATATAGTAGTGTATTCTACATTCTCAGACCATCTGTCAGTGTACCTTGAGGATGTCCCCTGATTTCTCAGAATATCATTCTGATTCCCCTGGCAGCTTATGCAACATCTTTTGGCATTACACAGGCTGCCCATCTGGGAGCTGGTTTCATTTCCAGATTCAGCAGGGTCTCTCAGTGTTGTATTATAGCAGTCTGTGGAATCTTCTTTTGCCTGAGGTGGGTATTCAAGAACTCTGACAAAAGTTTGTCTTATTTTAGGGACCATATAGGTCACTCCGATAAACAGCTCAGTGTGGACAGTAACTAATTACTGGGACAGGGAGCCAAAGGTCAGTGTCATTTGTACTAGAGATAGGCTTCCACCCCCACTCTTTGAAGCCCTTGTTACCATATGATGCCCCCAGCTACTTCAGGAACTTGTTGCACAGAAGAAAGGATTCTATGGAGTCAGATTATTGTTCGTTTCAATTAGTGTATATTTCCCCCCTCTGTCGCTTCCCATTTTCTTCTGTCCCCTTTGTCTGTCTTCTGAATCACTAGTCATTTTTACTTACTGTTCAAGCTTTAACCTGATTTGGAGCCACAAATGAGGGAGAATATGCGGCATTTGTCTCTGTTCTTGTGTGAGTTTACTAAGTATGATCTGTTCCAAGTCCATCCATTTTTCCTGGAATTTCATTATATAATTTTTCCTCAGTGCTGAATAGAATTCCATGGTGTATATATACCACATTCATCCAGTGATGGGCATTTAGGTTGGTTCCAATTCCTAGCTATTATGAATTGAGCTGTTATAAACAACAAATACCGTTTATCCCTGTATTTATTATTAATATTTTCTGAAACTTTTCTGTATGGCAGCCTGACACATTTTCCCAACACTTTGCAAGAACCATGGAAATTGTCACCCATGTAACTAGTGTATTCATGACAGTGCAGGGAAAGTTAATGCTGAGGACCATCTTAGGAAGGGAGAGTAACATAAAAGAGTGGGAAGACTTTAGCTCTTAAAACTAGATGTGAGTGCTGACCCAATCATTTCAGGACTTTGGCCAAATGCTTTACCTATTAGAGCCTCGCTGAGCTACATCACCTATAGAATGAACTGTTAGAAAGGGGTGGATGGTTCTGTACTCTGTAAACCAAATGTGCTCTCTCTAGGGATCTTGTGTTTTTAGAAGATTTGCCACTTGATGATCTATAATTGATAATTTTTTTAATATTTTATTTCTTTATTTACAAGCAGAGAGAGAGAAAGAGAGGAGAGAGGAGAAGAATGGGGGACCCAGGGCCTTTAGCTGCTGTAAACAGCTCCAGATGCATGTGCCACTTTGTGCATTGGGCTTTACGTGGGTACTGGGAATAGAACTCTGGTCATTAGGTTTGCAGGCAAACATCTTAACCTCTGAGCTATCTCTCCAGCCCCCAACTTTAATTTTTTAATGTGTCATTTTGTTATTCATCAAAGGTCTGTTCCATGCCATTCATTATCTCAGATAGTTATGAAGTAATCTCTTGTGAAATAACTGGACTGGACTAGTTATATAAAAATAAAAAATTTTAAAAAACAATTTTAGTTCACTCTTGCTGCCTAATACTGAATACAAAGTCCCAGATTTTCTTTTCTATCACTCTGAATCTCCAACTGAAGTTTATTTAATTTGATAATAAACATGGCCATCTTAAAATGAGCCAGGATTTGGATTCCTCTTGTCCCCAAGCCAGTCTTGAGGAATATCCCTGCTGTTTTCATACAGTTGTGATTGCATGCATGGAGAAAGCCTGACAGAATGTACCCTCAATCCCTATAGATGATTACAGTAAGAAAAAAAAAAAAGACTTGACAAGTTCTGGCACAAAGTTTGTTTTCAATACCATAAAATGACCTGATAGCATATCACCAATCATAAAGTCTTTTCAACATTTGACCCCCAACTTAGCACTTTTACTTCTAAAAGGTGAATGATACCATATAGTCAGCATGAATACTTTTAAGAAATTCCTGGATCATTTAAAAAATCCAATGACTATTTGCATGATCTTATCAATTTTTAATCATTTTGCTCAAAACTGTCTTGACGTACTATGTAATTACACTTCATTAAACATTAGTTTGGAGCTGTACACACACACAAAAAGAAAATACTGACTTGTGAGTTATAGTTTGACCCAACACAGCAGGAAAGTTGTGATTCATTGGCAAGTAATCATACATGACACCTTTTTTGTTCTTTTATGCAGTCTTAAATCAGAAAGCCATTTGTACCTGTGATCTCAAGTGGCAGTTTCGAGCAAAACTATAAACTTTCAAGTATACTCTTCTTGGCAGTTTTAGTGAAGGTTTATTCCATTCAGTGTACTAGCAGCTCCTGTAGTCCTCGTCAGAAGACCCTGGCTTGTGGTTTTTGTTTTTTCTGTATCAGTGGCCTACATTTCTTTCAACAATCTG
>PVHP010009188.1:0-51999 GCA_004024765.1 Zapus hudsonius
AAAAAAAAAACATGCTTACCTATGAAAGTGTCCCTCCTTTGCTGACACCTCTGTTCTGTTGTCTGTCACAGCTGAAGAACAGCCTCTACTGTCTTGAAGGACACTTGGGTGACAGTATCATTTGGGCCCAAATATGAAATTTAATGTCTTTAACTTTATAATTTTAATTTCATCTCTTTAACAGCTGAAGGTCAGTAGGTCTTCAAGCATCTGCCATTAAAGTTTAAATATCCCTACAGGTTACACCTTGGCTCTCCAGTAACAGAGTTGATATTGTGACCTACTAACAGCTAGGAAGTTGCCCCTAGAACACCATAGAAATGGCTGGGAAGAGAACTGATCTACTGAAAACCTACCTACCCTGGTGTAGAAATTTGCACATAGGTAGCTCCACTCTCATGCAAACTGTCAGCTTTCAGTCTGAATAAGAAAATGACAGAACTCAAAATTTTCTCTTGTGTGATGGTTACTATTGATTGTCAATTTAATTGAATTAAGAGACATTTAGGAGATTAGCAATGCTCACTTCTGGGTATGTTCTGGAGAGGACTAGCTAAACGGGAAAGACTAGCCCTGAATTAAGGGAGCATCATCCCCATAGCTGAGCACTTGGATGAAATAAAAGGGGGAATCGGATAAATACAGTTAGAACGGGCACACACCCCTGCTTCCTAGTTGCCATGATATGAACCACTTTGCTCTGCCACACCCTCACTATGATAGACTGAAACCTTTGAAACCATGAGCTAAAATGAATCTTCCTCTCTTCAGATTGTTTTTTTTTTAGCTGTCATAACAATAGAAAAGGTAGCACATCTTGTTTATCACAGATTTATAAACTGAGAAGATGCCCCATGGCTTGCTATAAAAAGTCCTCATTCCTGTCCCATCTTTCCTTTTTGCTTTCATGCTTAACATCAACGACTTCTTCCCTAAGTCTAGGCTGGTGGAAGTTGCCCTCTCTCACCTCTACCAACACAGGACAGAAGCAAGAATGTTTCAATAGTCAATTCGGTCCTTGGGAGAATAGTGCTGCTATGCACACCCTAATCTCTAAAACCTGTAAATGAGACATTATGTGGGCAAAAGGACTTGTAGACATGGTCACATTAAGGCTCTTGACTGTGGTGCTGAGCCTGGATTATTCATAGAAACCCCACATCTAATTATAAGAGAGGAAGAAAAGCAAAGAGGCCCGGGTATTGTGGTGCAGGCCCGTAACCCCAGCACTCAGGAGGCTGAGGCAGGAGGATGGCAAGGTCCAGACTAACCTGAACTGCATAGCAAGATGCTATCTTTAAAAAAAAGCAAGGGAAGAAGAAAGTGCATGATAGAGGAAGCTGGAAAAAACGGGGGCTGTGAGGTAGTACTGAGGCAGGGGGCTAAAGACTGGGAAGTTGATTCTTCTTGAGCTTCCAGAAGTACCTGCCCTCCTGACATGTGGCCTTAGCTCTGTCAGAGAACAGATAGGTCTGTTACATGTCACTGTCTCTGTGGTCAGAGCAAGATCAACTGACTTCATTCAGCCTCTTTATTTTATTTTATTTTGTCTTGTTTTATTTATTTATTTTATTTTATTTTTTAGTTTTTCAAGGTAGGGTCTTGCTGTAGCCCAGGCTGACCTGGAACTGACTCTGTAGTCTCACGCTGACCTTGAACTCATGATGATCCTCCTACCTGTGCCTCCTGAGTGCTGGGACTATAGGTGTGCACACGCCCAGCTCAGCATCTTTTATATTTGAGCTTCCCAACTGGCGTGCAAAGCTATGCTGAGTGGGACGTGGGGCAAGTGTCAAAGTGAAGCTCCCTGGTGACCTTCCCATTCTGCAGGATGCCACACAGTGATCGTCCTTTTCCATGTGAAGCTGTGTCATGAGGAACCATTTCAAGGATGACATATTGTATGTAGTCTCCCTAGTCTAAGACTCCAGTGTCTACATGAAACCTCAGATAGCTCTAACCTTGAATGTCCTGCTTTCTCCAATACATAAATACCTATGATAAAATTTCATTAGGTATAATAAAAAGTATAATGTGTAAATTAGGTACAGTAAGAAATGAACAATAACTAGTAATAAATCACAATAGTGTTGCAAACGTTATTTAAACCAAGCATGGTGGCCCACATCTGTAATCCCAGCATTTGGAAGGAGTCAGCCTGGTTTATATAGTGAGTTTCAGGTCAGCCTGGGATATATAACTAGGCCCTGTCACAAACTCACAAACATCCAAACAAACCAACATTTCTTAAAAGTTAGCAAAGGTAGCAAATGCCTATAACTACAGCATATGGGAGGTAGAATCAGGAGGATTAGGAATTTATCCTTGGCTACATAACCAAGCATACAGCCTGGGCTAGATGAGAGATGATAGATAGATAGATAGATAGATAGATAGATACATACATACATACATACATACATACATACATAAATGATTGATAGAGATAGATACATAGAGACAGAGAGAGATAGATGGTAGAGATACATACATACAGATAGACAGTTGATGATAAATAGATGATAGATAGATACATAGATGATAGATAGATCTATATAGATAGATACACATACACATATATATGTATAAAACACAAAAAGAAATCTTCATATTGTTAATTTTTGGAATTTTGGCATTTTCCATTTAGGATTTTCAGATAGGTTAACCAAGGGTAGCTGAGGCCAGAGAAGATGAAGTTGTATATGGGCAGCGAGAGGGGGGGATAGGAAACTATTGTAGCTCTAAGAAATAATACCTGGAGAAGATTATAAAAGTGTATCAGTGCCAATTTGGAACTTTCAATACAGCCATATGAAAGCTGTACTTGAAAACTGAAGCTACAGGGCTGGGGAGATGTCTGGGAGGACCTGAGTTTGGATCCCCAGTACCTGTGTAAACGCTGGGCAGGTGTGGTGGTCCACTTGCAATCCCAACAGTACAGAGGCAGAGGCAGGGGATGCCCAGGGCAAGCTGGTTAGCCAGCCTGGATAATTGGTAATCACTGGGTTTAAGGGAGAGAGCCTGACTCAACAAATAAGGCGGACAGTGATGCGATGGAGGAAGACATCCATCATCGACTCTCTTTTTGCATGCCCAGGCACACACATATGTGAACATACACACACCACACACATATGCACTCACACACAAAAAGCCCTGCAGCTGCAGCAATAAATAAATATTCTTCTTCACCAAGAAACTATGATTGCCAAGACGCCACCATTCCTCGGGGGCCACTGACACACCATTGCACCCAGGCCCCTCTCCATGGCTCCTCTTTCCCCTTGGGTCTGGACACTCACTGGCCAGCACTGGCCTTGGCTCCACCAGAGCTTGCCACAAACCTGATGGGGAGGGAGGGGTCTCCGGCGTCCCACCAGTCTTTGGGGGGGCTGATGTACATGCACCACAGCTCCCAGCTGTACCCATGGGCCGAGTTCTCATAGCGCTGCACCTCGAAGTTGTCCTGCTTGATGTTGTCAATGGAGGGCAGGATCACTCGCTTCCGGTTTTCCTGGATGCGAGATAGAACTGGCTCCGCCCTGCAATGCAGAGAAATCAGAGTGAAATCATCTCCCTTGACTTACACCTGGACCAGCACAAACAGGACCTCCCCTCCCCCACAGCCACCAGGAAGGAAGAAAAGCAGCTTGGAACTCCAGTGGAAACTGAGGTTCCATGGGCTGGAGAGATGGCTCAGCAGTTAAGGCACTTGCCTGCAAAGCCATTATAATGACCTGAGTTTGATTCCCGGTGCCATGTAAAGCCAGTTGCACAAAGGGGTGCATGCATCTGAAGTTCGTTTGCAGTGGCTAGAGGCCCTGGCATACCCATATTCATTCTCTCTCTCTCTCTCTCTCTCTCTCTCTCTCTCTCTCCTTTATAAAGGAATAACATATTTCAAAAATGAGGTTCGCCCAGCCATGTGGCCTACCCAAGTTGGAGCATGCAACTGTGTTTTTTTTTAATTAATTAATTATTTATTTATTTACAGGCAGAGACAGACAGACACAGAGAGAGAGAGAGAGAGAGAGAAAGAGAGAGGAGAGAGAGAGAATGGGCACACCAGGTCTCTAGCTTCTGCAAAGAAAACAGCTGTGCATCTAGCTTTATGTGGGTACTAGGTAATCAAACCCCAGTCATTAGGCTTTGCAGTCAATAGCCTTAACCACTGAGCAATCTCTCCAGCACCGCATGTGAGGTTTTTTTAATCAGGTGTGCGTATGTATGTATGTGTGCATGTGGATGGGAGGCCAGAGGTCAAAGTTATGTGTCTCCCTAGGTTGCGCTCCACCTTAAGTTTTTAGAGTCTTAATTTCAGAGTGTCTCACTGAACTTGGAGCTCACAGATGAGACTAGCTAGTGAGTGAACCCAGGGATTCTCCAGTCTCTACCCCTCCCCTAGCACTGGGATTATAGACACTCACCAGATAACCAGTATGTATGTGGGTGCTGGGGATCTGGACTCAGGCCCTCATTCCCACACAGTAAGTGCGTTCCCCATTGAGCCAAGTCTCCAGCTCCATGTGTGTGGGGTTTCGGTGTGTGAGTGTTTTGTTTTTAAGACTTGGCCAGATGTAGCCCAGGCTGGCCTCAAACTCACTGCATAGATGAATGCTCTTGAAATTCTAACCTACCTGCTAACCTTCTAACCTCCCAAGTGCTGCGACAGGCATGCACATGTGGTTCATGCAGTGCTGGGGATTGAACCCTGGGCTTCCTGCATGCTAGGCAAGCATTCTACCAATTGAGCCACATCCTTAGCCCCTCAGTGTGCGCTTCCAAATATGCAATATGCCCTCTATGACTTTTCCCATGATGCAATCACTACAGTGATGCCTGCTTGGGTACAGGAAACCAGGAGAGAGAATTCAGAACATGGAGTCCCCTCTCCAGAAAGTGGCAAGCCTTTCTTTTAATATCAACAGTGTTTTTACATCCCCCCCCCTTGGGGCACTGTCTGCCACCTCTTAGCTTTTTTCTTTTCTTCTATTGGCATTGAATTTTCCTTTCCCCAAATATGTCACCCTTGCCCAGGGTATCCTGGTTTTTAATAAGCGTTTCACCAGCTCCTTTGTGTGCCTATGACTATTTCCGTTCTTTTAATTGATTATATAATTGATTTCTTTAAAAGGGACCTAATTGAATTGGTTAGCAATAGAAAGCCTGCAACTAATTAAATGCAAAGCTAGGCAGAATCCCTCCTCCCAACTGGCCTCCCTCCCTCAAGGCTGCAGTAAGCATTAGTCCAAGAACTGGCTCCAGGTTCAAGGTATAGCTGGCTGGCTTAGGAGGAAGCAGATGGTCAGGCCAATGTGTGTCTCTGAGGCTGACAATTCAAGAAGGGATCGTTTTCTCACATTTGAGAAGCAAAAAGATGGTTCTCCTACGCCAAGGCATTAATCTCCCAGCTTAGACCAGAACGTAGACTTTGGAAAAGAGTCAAGTGAAAAAGCCCATTTCTTCATGCTATTTGGAAGAATAATGAGAACTCTCAACCTGCGACCCGTCCTTTTCATTTGCAGCTCCTGAGTTACCTGTTGGCTCAGATCATCTTTCTATTTAAAACCAGCAATAAAATACACCCTGCGCCACTGACTGCCTTCTGTAATTTTGCGCACACCATGGAGGCTGGAATCAGACAAAAATGACCCTTCACAGCTTCCAGAACTTTCTCCCTTAAGTCTTCTCTCACAAGATTCTCCTCTGGGAATGCTCTTGGCCACTGCTGGAAGCCTGGCCACCAGGAGGCTTAGCTCAAATGTCACCTGCTCCAAGAAGCCTTCCCTAGTGTCCCCAGTAGGAAAGGCTTATTTCTTCTACTTTTTTTTTGGGGGGGGGTACATGTATATGTGTGTGCAGGGGAAGTTGTGGAGGTGGGGCAGAAGATGCTCACTGAAAGAAAGTGTCTGTCACTGATGGGTCCCGTCTGGATCTCTACAACTCTTTCCTATTTCTTGTCCCTGCCTCCACCAGAGGAGGGTGTCTAGTCGATGACCACACAGCCTTCTGGGCTTCCCTGGAAGAATGTTCTCCACTCACTCACCCAACCTTCAAGGAGCACGGTGCTTAGACCTGTGACTAGGTTTACCAAGGCCATGTGAGCAGAAGGGACACTGCCACAGCTAACAGCCTCTGTCTTCCTTTTCCCTCAAGTGCAAAATGACATGCTGTAGCCCTGAGTACTTCTTGGATCCCAGAACACAGAGGGTGTCCCGAATGGAGCCACAGACAACACGCAGCTGAACGAGAGAGGAATCCTGAGTACTGAGTCACAAGATGAGATTTTGACAGTAGTTAAATCCAGTGAAAAGGATGTCACACCATCTCCCCCTGTGTGAAGAACCATGGAAGGGTTTTCATTCAGAAAGGGAAGCAAGACACTCAGGCAGAAGTATGGAAAATGGCTGGGCGTGGTGGCACTGAGGAGGCAGAGGTAGGAGGATCACTGAGTTCAAAGCCAGCCTGGGTCTACAGAGTGAATTCCAGATCAGCCTGGACTAGAGTGAGACCCTACCTTGAAAAAAGAAGTGTGGAAAATGAGTCAGCATGGCCAGGACTGACATCAGAGAGACCAACTAGAACCAGACTATGGTGAGGTGAGATGCTCAGTGGGCAGAGTGCCCTCTGCCTGCCACACGAGTATGGAGTATGGGGACCTGATTTTAGATCCTCAACACCTTCATAAAATGCCAGGCATCGTGGTACATACACACCTGTAATCCCAGTGCTGGGAAGGTAGAGCCAGGGAATTCTTGGAGCTTGCTGGCTAGCTACTCTATCTAAAGTGGTGATCTCCAAGTTCAGGAAGGGACCCTCATCTCGAAACAAGTAACATGAGCTGGGCGTTGGTAGCACACACCTTGAATCCCAGCACTTGGGAGGCAGAAGTAGGAGGATCAATGTGAGTTCCAAGCCAGCCTGGGACTACAGAGTGAGTTCCAGGTCAGCCTGGGCTAGAGTGAGATCCCACCTCAAAAAACAAAAACAAACAAAGGTGACATGGAAATTCTTGTGTTCTATAAGCTTAGGATGGCATTCAACTACCTTTACAGCTGAAGAGGATCTTGAATTCCTGTCCCTCCTTCCCCCCTCCCCCCAGGGCTGAGATTACAGATATGCTCTACCATGCTCATTTAAACTATACATCAGAGCCAGGCATGGGGGAGAACATCTTTAATCCCAGCACTTGGGAGGCTGAGTATCATGGTTTGATACAGGTGTCCCCCACAAACAATTGAATGTGTTCTGATAGATTGATCCTCAGCTGATGACAGTTTGGGTTTTACAACCTCGATGAAGCTGTGTTGTTGGGGGCAGGCTTATGGAGTTAAAAGCCAGCTCCCCCTTGCCAGTATTTGGCACACCTTCCTGCCGCTGTTTGCAGTGCTGTGGCAGAGGTGATGTCCAGCCCTCTGCTCATGCCATCGTTTTCCCTGCCAGAATGGAGTCTCCCCTCGAGTCCGTAAGCCACACACACAGGATAATTAAAATTATTTTGCAATTCTTTTTAAAAAATATTTCATTTATTCATTGTCAAGCAGATATATATATATATATATATATATATATATATATATATATATATATATATATATATATATAGAGAGAGAGAGAGAGAGAGAGAGAGAATGCACCAGGGCCACCACCTTGTGGGTCTGGCTTATGTGGGTCCTGGGGAATTGAACCTAGGGCCTTAGGCACTGGAGGCAAGTGCTTTAACCACTAAGCCATTTCTCCAGCCCAGGATAATTAAATTTTTAAAGACAAACTCTACTGATTTTAACACAAATCTTCTATTTACTGTGTGCTCAATAATTTCTCTTATAGTATTCTCTCCACCTGGAAAAACATCAGGGGCCACATCTGTGGGAAATAAACTTCTTCCTCCTCCAAATGATATTAAAGGTAATCCCATAAATTCTGGGAAACTCTGCCTGAGTAGGAAGAATTGTAAATAGATATCTTTTCTCACAATAACTGCCAACCATCTTCCCCAGAAAGGGAACGAGACAGGAAAAGAACAGTAAATATATGAATGGCTCATCCCCCTTCTGAGCATTACACTGGGTTAGTTCGTTGGTTGTTTTTAATACAAGGTGTTGTTATTTAGCCCAGACAGTCCCCAAACCTGTGATTTCCTCTGCCACAGTCCCCAGAGTATTGAGACTACAGGCTTGAGCTGTTTCATTGGCTTATATGATTCTCTCTGATTAACGCAGCATGTTCAGTGGAAAATGATTGTGAAGATGACAACGAAGATGCTAAAACAGACAGACAGACAGACAGCAGACAAATTTCCTTCTTGCTTCCTAATTTTATCCCAGTGGTCTGACTTTCTCCAAGCAACCCTTCTCCATTCTTCCAATGACCCCAGAAGAAACAGATGAAATGTCCTGCCTTCTAGATTTAGCCCTTCCCGAAGGCCTGGTAATTTCAGCTCGTCACCTACCATCCTGCTGTGAATTCCACGTGGGCATCAAAGAAGCCAGTGACCTGGCCCGTGGCCACCTTCCAGCCCTCGATGCGAGCCCGGATCAGGCCCTCTCTCTTCTGGTTGCGCACCACTTTCACCAGCCCAGGGTAGCGTTTATGGACGTACTCCTCCAAAGGGCCCTTCAACTCCTCTGCAAATGACAAAACGCAGGAAATCCATAAATAAGTTTTCTCAGACTTCCATCCAAAACCCTGGGGAGCCCACAGACCTTCAGAGAGCTAAAAAGAGTTTGCATGTGAGCAATTCGAACTTCCAAATTGCAAGCAGTGTAAGACAGCTATGTTGTGATGGTGTTCTTTGTATACAGTTGGGTGGAACACAGGCCTGGCTTTTATAGAGGAACACTGAAAGCTGGCTGGTGTCCTTGGAGATTTCCTCTCTTTGTGGCACTTCCAACTTGCTTATCTACTATTCTCGTTCTCCTGTTGCTCTCTGGGTCCCACGGATCAACTTCATTCTGCACAAAGACAGCGTGTTGTGAGGAGCTTTTCTGAGATATTCTAAGAAGACTAAAAGAAGTATAAGAAAGGGCTGAGGAGATAGCTCAGTGGTAGAATACTTGCCTAGCATGCCCAAGACCCTGAGTTCAATCCCTACTATGAGGAATAAAGAAAGAACATCTTATATAAGTATTTGTTTTCTCACCAACAAACTCAGAGAAGGAAACAAAACTCATTTCTGCCAAGACAAATGTTTACCTTCCAGTGTTAGCAGAAATCCAATACTAAATTGGTCCAGTGCCATTTGGGAATCTTTGTGTTTCTGAAGGTTTTGATAAACAGTATTTGGGGGCATCAGAAAGACGGAAGCAAATACTACCCATGACCAGAAGGATCTGGCAAGGGAAATATGTCTGCTCCTTAGCAATAATGGAAACACCTGGCATCCAGGCTTAGGAAGTATATGTAAACCGGCAATACGAAAGGTACATTGAGAACTAAAGCAAAAAAGGAAACATCATTACAGAATTCTATGTAGAGTCCTAATTATCAGCAATATTCTAGAATGTTCTGTGGAAGCACTGTGCAGGAGCAAGGGTTAACCTGGAGATTCTCCTCCTCCTACTCCAAAACCAACACAAGAATCGAGTACACGTGGGCTTAAGTGGCCATCCTGCTAAGGATGAAAGCAGGATGCCTAGGAGTGACAACCTCACCTTTCCACCATGAGCATCAAATCTTAAAGCAAGGAGACGTGGAAGAATTGCTCTACACTCAAAGGAGCATTTCTGGACTTTAATTTTCACTAGGATCACTGGGAGGTCTGATATGTGGCCTGGGAACTTGCATTTCATTGCTACTCTTGTTTCAAAAAACATTTCATCATATATCTCTACATATCCATCCCAGGCTATCCTTGAATTCTTCATTGTTCTGCCTCAACCTCCCCAGAGCTTGACCTGTATGTATCTCTGAACCCATGAGCCAACATAAATCCTTCCTCCCTTCAGTTGCTTCCTCTCTTAAGTTGCATTTTGTCCCAGCAATGAGAAGTAACTAGTACATTATGATCACATACCATTTATGAATTAGACACAGTAAGAGCTTCACAGGAATAACTAATAATATACCAGAATAATTATAACAATCAAGTTTGGTGGAAGTTGGCACTTGGGAGCCATAATTAAGCAAAGTAGTGGTTATTTGAACGTAAACACCACAATGCAGCAGCAGTCGATCTGATAATGGAAATGTCTACCACGGAGCGGCTACCAGGTAGCAGGGTATACAGCAAGGGAACGCTCGCTAGAGGGATGGCTCACCTCCCAGGATGATGAAGCAGCCCCACGCTACCCAGGACAGTACAGAACCCATGGGGTGGGGAGATGGCTCAGTGGGGGAAGTGCCTGCTCACAAGCACAAGGGCCTGAGTCTGATCTCCAGCACTTGAGTGAAATGCAGAGTGTGGTGTTATGTGCCTGTAAAGTGGAGACAGGAGGCTCCCTGGTGCTCACTGACAAGCCAGCCTAGCCTAACTGCTAAACTCTGGGCTAATGTGAGACTGGGTCAAAAAGAAGTGGATAGGGCTGGAGAGATGGCTCAGCGGTCAAGGCACTTGCCTCCAGTGCCTAAGGTCCTGGGTTTAATTCCCCAGGACCCACATAAGCCAGACCCACAAGGTGGTGGCTTTTGTGCTCTATCTCTATCTCTCTCTGTATCTCTCTGCTTGAAAAATAAATAAATAAAATATTTTTTTTAAAAAAAGAAGTGGATAGCACACCTGAGGATGACACCTGAGGTTGTTCTCTGGCATCCAAACACCCCCCCACACACACTCTCACACACATATATCACAATATTCACCTGCTTGAACACATATATAAACATAAAAAAAACCAAAAATCTATGCAAGAATTATTTGTTTCTGGAATTTTCCATTTAATCTTTTTTGGGGGGCTGAGATTGACTACAGATAACAAACTGTAGAAAGAAAGGCACAGGTAGCTGTCGGGATGTGGGGCTACTATACTACAGACCCATCTAGATCCCTCTGTCATCATCAGTCCCCTTCCCAGCCCCCATTGCCACTCGTACTGCTGACACCTCTCCGTGCCAGCAGCCGCTGAGACACGGGCATGTTGCTCTCTGGGAAGGCATGGGTTGTGACAGCTGGGGATGAGAAAACAGCACATATGGCATGTTCCGATTAAAAACAAGACCGAAATGCCTGCCCCTCCGCCAGTCTACGCCAACAGGCCTCAGAGTGAGAATCAGCTTTAATCCTATCTCATGTAGCCAGCACTGGTGAGGCTCACCAGCAGCCCAGAGAATTCCTGTGCAAACCCAAAATGTCTCAAAAACACCAGTAATTGATTTTCATTCTTTTCCCATGGTAGAACACTCATCACACAAATTGACTATTTGGACCATTTTAAAATATACAATTCAGGGGCTGGGGAGATGGCTTACTGAATAAGAGTGCTTACTCTGAAAGCATGAGGACCTGAATTCAATTCCCAGCACTCACATAAAAAAGGAACACAATCCAAAGCAGAAATCCAGAGACTCTTAAGAACTCAACAGTAAATCAGACCTAAAACTCACCCACCATGACTCAGGGATCTGAGTGGAAGAGAGGATGGAAAGATTGTAAGAGCCATGGTTGGGGAGAATATCAAGAGTCATTACCCCGCCTCAGGAACAACACACAAACACAAAAACTGGCTACCTCTCATACAATCCATAACCCCCTATCCCATGGACTAGTACAGCAAGTCCACTGAGGAGGGCCTCCAGAGGGTTGGGGACAGGGAGGAAGGAAATGGGAGTACCATCACAAGACTTGCTCATGCAATGTATCTAATAAATATAGGGGGAAAGAAACTTAGAATTGAGATGATTTATGAATATCTCCTCCTATAATAGATATGCATTTGTAGTGGCAATAAAAACATAATTAATAAAAAAAATTTTTAAGTTAGGCAGGACTATACATGCCTATAACCTCAGTGCTGAGGAGGGAAGAAACAATCAGATCGCTGGGGCTCACTGGTCAGCAGTCTGGAACCAGGGAGTTCCAGGTTTCAGTGAGAGACTCTGTCTCAGGGAAGAATGATAGAGGAGGACACCTTGTGTTTTCCTTCCACCTTTGCACGTGTGAGCATGGGACACACACATCCTCACACACATGCATACATTACATACACACACACTAAGTACTAAGCACTCAGGAGGCAGAGGTAGGAAGATCACCATGAGTTTTAGGCCACCTTGAGAAGACTACATAGTGAATTCCAGGTCAGCCTGGACTAGAGTGAGACCCTATCAACTAAATCATAAGTAAATAAATAAATAAATGTAAATACAAATACATAAAAACTTCAGAGTACATAATTCAGTGGCTTTGAGTACACTCATAATGTCATGCAAACATCTCCACCCACTGTCTAGTTACTCCTTCATCACCCCAGACATAAACCCTGTACCCCATCTAGCACTTGCTTTCCATCAACCTCTGTCCCAGCCTCTGGTGACTAAGAACACACTGTTTATCTCTGTGATAGTTCATAAAACATGAGCCACACAGTATGTGGCCCCTTATGTCTGCCACCCTTGGAAAGTGAGGTGAGGTGAATAGGTGTTTGCATGTACACCCCTAGGCTTTACTGAAGATCTCCCTCCATAGTTGGCTAACCCATTAACTAGAAATCTGTTGTTGTTTGAATGTGAAATGCCCCCCATAGAGAGAAACAGAGAGGATGGGCACATGAGGGTCTTCAGCCACTGCAAATGAACTCCAGACACATGCTATAGTGGGGTGAGTTGAGGAATAGAATTTAGATAATGTCTAGCAAAAGATTTAATGTACCCCAAAATTTAAGGAGTACCCAAATTCTTGTCTATAAAGAATTAAAATTATAGACAACCAGATATTAAGGTATAGTGGGAGACTTTATTATTTAAGGGAACATGGGGAGTTACAGAGTTCTCCAGCCACCAGTGTGGGGAGAAAATGTGGAGAGGTTTTAACAGAATTTATGCTGTTCAGCTAAACAAGCAGAAAGGGGAAAGATCATGAGAAGGAAAGATTCAGGTGGAAGAGAAATCCAGCCCCTCACCACAGGCTGTGTATGGGGCTGGGGAGACCTTACTGGTCCCTAGAGAGTCAGAGGTCGTTCTTCTGGGCCATGTGTGTGAGGAAGAGACAGGATTATCTGTTCAGTTAGTATTTCCTGCCCCAGGTGAGCAGGCAGACAGGTGGTTGGTTCATACCTGACCAATCAGTTTTAGCACCTAGGTTTTGAGCTCTAGCTAGACACCTCTCACTCAAGGGGAGAAGGTCTATGGAGCTTGCCCGAAGCTATCACAATCCCCCCTCTGAAGAAATAACCCTAACTGCTGTTAGGGTACTGGGGGTGGAATAAAAAAAAAGCACCAGAAAGAAGTACATACATGTTTAAGAAACAAGAATATCCATTTTTATCCTGTAGGAGGCAAAGCAAAGCTCCAATTGGGGAGGGGTTAAGGAAGAGCTCGGCAATATTGTGTGGGGTCTCTCTCCTAAACTCACATATATTCCCCCCTCTCTTGAGGATACCCCAATTGCTATTGGGAAATGGGAATGAAGATATCTCTCTTATTTATTTCCTGCTGAATGGGACACGAAGTTATGGCAGTTGGGGGTGTCTCTAGAGAGGGTGGGGTCCCTACTAAGGCCCAAGAGAGAGACCCAAGATTTTGTCCTGTTTAACATTGTGAGGCAGGAAGTGGGGTATCTCCCCAGAAGAGGGGAGTGTTCCATATAGGGGGTCCAGTATAGAGTGGTTCAGTGTTGATGGTATTGGATTGTTGTCCACTATGGAAAACTCGAGATCCATCCCCAGAATTGTTTATCGAAAGGCATCGTAGCATCTGATATGGTCTGAGACCGTTTCTGTATGGCTTGTAAAGCATATGACATACATTAACAGAGTTATTAAGAAGAGATATATACAGCATTTAATCTTAATAACAGCCCAAGTGTCACCTTGGGCAGCTATGAGGACATTTAGAGCCCTGTGATTTTGCATGATCCTATTCTTCATCATTTGAATTTTAGAATTAAGGAGAATTCCCTTAGCAGTATCTTTTCCAATGGGTGGAATAAAATCCAACTAGATGATGATATCATTGGGACACACTCCTAGTCTATCTGTATTTAAAAACTTGTAAATTAGTTGATCATGTTAAGGTGTTTATCTTGTTTTCCCTGTATCTAGGAAAATCTCAAAATATATCCCCCAATTTATCCTGGGGCAAGCCAGGGGCAGAGATTGGTGTCATAAAGCCCTTTCAGTGTCAGTGGGAGCTGTCCAGTATATGTTTTATCTTAGATCCCATTTTGTAACAAACCATTTTGATGGTTGGAGGTTTATGACATTTTGTCATAGGATTAGAACTATTAAGAGTAGGAACCAACCTGTTTTAGAGCCTTGTTTGTTTTTTCTTGGTTATACATTTCTCTCTAGAGGTTTTAATTGTGACAGTTTTAGGCAAGCTCCATAAAACCCCTCCGCTTGAGTGGGAGGTGTCTAGCTAGAGCTCAAAACCTAGGCACAAAAACTGATTGGTCAGGTATGATCCAACCATCTGTCTCCCTGTTCACCTGGGGCAGGAAATATTTATTTAACAGATATTTTTGTCTCTTTCTCACCCACATGGCCTAGAAGAAGGACCTCTGACTCTCTAGGGACCAGTAAGGTCTCCCCAGCCCCACACCACAGCCTGTGATGAGGGGCTGGATTTCTCTTCCACCTGAATCTTTCCTTCTCATGATCTTTCCCCTTCCTGCTTATTTAGCTGAACAGCATAAATTCTTTTAAAACTTCTCCACATTTTCTCTCCACACTGGTGGCTGGAGAACTCTGTAACTCCCCATGTTCCCTTAAATAAAGTCTCCCACTATACCTTAATATCTGGTTGTCTATGATTTGAATTCTTTGACTTTATAGACAAGAATTCAGGTACTGCTTAAATTTTGGGGTACATTAAAATTTTTGCTGGACATTATCTAAAATTCTAACCCTCAGTTCACCCCACTACATAATTAGTGCTACATTATGGCCGGGAATAAAATATTCCAGAAGCTCTTTTTATAAGTTTTTTATTACAATTTTCATAGCCTTTGGGAACAAAAAAGGGAAAAAAAAGTTTTTCTGCCTTCTCCGAAATCCAGCCCCCTGCAGCTGGAGACAATGGGCAGCTGAGAACACTCTAGCAAGTTAGAGGGCTTCTCCCCAGGGGGTACCAACAGCCTTTTGCCTTCTTGCTAGTTTTGTTTTTGCCTTTTTGCCTAAACAGAGAGTAAGAAAACTATTTTCTCTTCCTACTTGCCTGTCCTGAGCAGTAACTGGTATACATACCTCAATAAATACCTCAAAGCAGTGTGGCTGTGAGGCCCCTCCCCCACATTAAGCTGGCTAGTGACTGAGACCAGCCATGCAGCTTTATGGCTGCTAACTTAATCAGGGGGGCCAAAAGATACATGTAATATTCTTATTTTTTTTTTACAGAGCTGAGGCAGGGGGGATGACAGATATGTTTACTGGGTTAATAAAAAGATTCCCCTTTCTGGGTTATTCAAGGATACTTTTATGGTTGTAAAATTGTTGTTACTCCTACTAACTATGCTACAGACTTAATGTTTTTCAGCCTACCTGGATCAGTTTTGAAAATTCTACCAAGGGTGATTTGTCAGATATATTCACAGGTTTTAAAAGTAACAAAAAATTATTCTCAGATATGGTAAATGTGTTAATTATCAGTTACCTCAGGGGTCATTATGCTTTGCCTATACGCTTTCAAAATATACATCATAAAATTATTAACAGGATATATCTTATATACATAGATTATAAAATCTATAAATATGTGCTGATAAATATTATTAAAAATATGGGTTGTCAGTTTCTTAAAATTACATTCATAGAGGTGTTCCATACAAAGAAATGTCTAATTCTTCTAATACTGGAGTATATGTTTTCTATTATTAGATAAAAAGTTAAGTCAGTGTGGTATAATTTCTCTTAATTCTATAAAGGATGAGAAACTAAATTCTATAGCTAAATACTTGTGGATGCCAGTTGTTCTTTCTAGAAAAGTCAACTAACTATCTGTGCTAGTTCTTAATCATGGACTAAACAATAAAAAGGCAGCTGTTAATGTGCTCAACTGGCTTTGTCTTGAGGACAGAGCTCTCCTGAAACCAAATTCCAGAAACAGACATATTTCCCAATGCTTCCTTATAAACCAGACTGGCCCTCTGGTTAATGATGAATGTAAGGGAAATCATAACACAAGGAGATTCATATCTTCTTTATGGTACTAAGGTCCATGATCATATAGGTAAACTAAATCAAAAAAGACATAAGGTTTCTTCATCTATTGCTCAATGGTTAGAGACATTAACTACTGTAAATGCTATATGTTTTCTGCTTGCTTATAAATAAAAAAGGGAGGGAAGAATACCCTAGAAAGTGTTTTACTTATAAGTCTGTGTTAACCATCAGGCTGTTCAATGGTTAGAGGTACTTATCAATGGTTATACTCATTTAGCATTCTTGGAAAAAAGGAAAGCACCAGAAAAAAGCACATACATGTTTAAGAAACAAAAATATCCATTTTTATACTGTAGGAGGCAAGTCAAAGCTCTGACTGGGGAGGGATTAAGGAAGAGCTTGGCAATATTCTGTGGGGTCTCTCTCCTAAACTCCCACAATGCACCATGTTGTGCATGTGGCTTAACATGGGTACTGGGGAATCAAACTCAGGTCCTTCGGCTTTGCAGGCAAGCACCTTGGCTACTGAGCCATCTCTCCAGCCCCCAAAACGTGGTTTTTGATACAGGGTTTTAACCCAAACATTAATCAGGACATTTCTGAAACATATTTTTTTCAAGAGCATTTCATATTCTTTAACTATAGGTATCAACTTCGAAAGAATATGAAAAACAGATTTAGAGTTCCAGGCTGTCAGTCTATTTCTAGGTGTGTCTGCAAGGATCTTTATGCCTTCTAAACATATCAACAACAGGTACACAAACCCAATGTGATGCAAATCTTCACTGCCAAATTTATAGGATTAAGAACAGCATTATTAGCCAGGCTCATCTATGGGTGTGTCTGTGAGGGATTTTCCAGAGAGTTAACTGTGGGGGGGAAAAACCCACCCTGAATGTGGGTAACACCTGACTATGGGCTGAATCAAAACAGAAAAAGGAGAATTTCAGCTAAGTGCTGGCATTTTTCTGCTTCCTGTCCACCCACGAGCAATCAAGCTCCTGCTCTCTCTTTTTTCTTTTTAATGTTTTTCAAGGTAGGGTCTCGCTCTAGTCCAGGCTGACCTGGAATTCACTATGTAGTCTCAGGGTGGCCTTGAACACATGGTGATCCTCCTACCTCTGCCTCCGGAGTGCTGGGATTAAAGGCATGCGCCACCACGCCCGGCTAGCTCCTGCTCTTTCTGTCACAGCCACACCTTCCCCAATGCCATGGACTCTCTCCTAAAACCATGAGCCAAAAGAAACCCTTCCTTCCTTATATGGCTTCCATCAGGCAGTTCACCACAGCAACAATAAGAGCAAGCAATACAACCAATATCAAAACTTTACATGTTATCTTCAAAATTGGGGAAAATGGGGATGAAGGAGAAACCCAATTGTATATTCTGGTCATGTGATATACGGGTTCTTCTGTCAAAAGAAGATATCCAAGAAATAAACCTGGACTTTGTGGGATCCAGAGTTTATAAAACTTAGGGGAATCCATTTTATAGAAAGGAAATAAAATGTTGTTTCTTATAAGTTTCACAAAAAATACATGCACATGTAAACAGCCAGATCTCCACAGTTGGCACTGAAGGCTGTCCATGCCAGGGAGGGACCCAAAGCATAGGTCTGGTCATCTCCCTGGGAAATACACCTTGGTAAGGCTGGCTTCATCAAGGTTTTTTCCTCGGAAGTCACTATTGTTCACACATTACAGCTACTCTGCTTGTCTGTGTCCCTAATGAAATATTTATATCCCCAAATTGCCAATGAAGCTGACTAAAAATGTCAGCTAATCACGGAAAGCTCCAGAACACCATTCAGTGAGACTTGATTCCCCTTCACAAAGCACTCAGGTTGTTGCAAATTGTATCATTCCACAGTTCTTGCATTGACACAAATTGAGTCTTATTGATGGTCACATGCTGCGGAGGCCTCTGGGCCTACATCAACTCTCCCTACCTGCTCAGCAACTGGTTAAAGGTATATGAAATGGAAACACAGAGAGGATGATATGGTCTGAATGTCTGCTTCATGCTCAAATTCAGAAGATTCTCACCTGGGTAGAGAGGTACATGCCCAGGACCCAGCACTTGGGACTACAGCACCTACCTAGAATACCCCAGTGAGGGGCTAGGGCATGGCTCAGCAGAAGACAAATTACTTAGTATCCACCAGTCAGGGGGCGTGAATGGTTCAGTGTTAGAACACTTGCCTAGAACCCCCAGTGAAGCACTGGGTGTGTGGCTCAGCAGTAGAGCTAACAAACATGAGGCCCTGGGTTCAACAAACATAACAAAAACTAAGCCTCCAATGGGAGACTATTATGTTGTAGGAATCTGTGCTCACGAATGGGATCAATACCTTTATAGAAGGACCAAAAAAGCTAATAGGTAGTTTCCAGCATATAAAGACATGAAAACAGACCTGGCCTTTACCTGATACCAAACCTGCTATTTCCTTCATCTTGGATTTCCAGGTGACAGAATCAAGCCTTGAATTTCCATTTTTGACTAATATCCAACCTGAAGCATTTTGTTACAGCATCCTGAAGGGTCTAACACAGTTAGAACCTTTCCCTGGGGCATGAGGTTTGTCTGTAATATGCCTGTATCCCTCTGACTCCTGTGGATATGATGATGTAAAACCTGACATTTGTCAGCTCATAGACACTTGCTGACTCTTGGCATGTGGCTTGTCCTGGAGCCAGGCTCCTTCTGGTAGCTCTGATGTGCTCACCTATTAGCTCATAGCTGAATTACCAGTGTGCATGATCTACACAGAGAAGTCTCCAGACCTGATATGAGGGGTTGCTGTGTCCAGAAGTGTACAGCATCCATTTCTGCTCTGAAACTGCAGCTATATGCTCCCATTCCTGATGAGGAAGCACCCTTGTCCAGGTCATTCATGTGACCCTGGACAAGCAGTGCAGGTTCTGATGGATATCTACCTGTCTAGTTTCCTTTCCCTGATGGTGGCCAGTGCTGTATTGGGAACGTGTCTGGAATAGTGACTCCAACACCAGTTATGAGTGAAAGAAATGAGGTTTATTCTCAATCCCAGGGTCCACAGCCAAGATAGCTCTCAATGAACTGTGACCCCAAGTTTATTTTGCAGCTTTTTTACATACTCTTTGGCTAAGCAAGCGGGGTGAAGGGGTGGTAAACAAGTGGTTCCCAAAAGTAACATTGTGTGCCAGTTCCCAGTTTTCCATCTCAGCAGGCGCTGTTGGTAAGGGGGTCAGGAGTTGGCAAAGAGGTCCTCCTTCTGGGAAGTTTCAGATATTTTCAAAAACATTCTCAGGGCTGGTTTAGCAGTTAAGGCACTTGCCTACAAAGCCTAATGGCTCAGGTTCGATTCCTTAGTACCCAAGTAAAGCCAGATGCACAAACTGGCGCATGCATCTGGAGTTCAGTTGCAGTGCCTGGATGCTCTGGTGTGCCCATTCTCCCTGTCTGTCTCTGCTTGCAAGTAAAAATATTAAAAAAAAACAACAACATTCTCAAACTGATGAATACCCAGCTACTGTGTAGTCAGGTTGCACCATGGTCAGATTACCATCTTCTTTCATTTCCTCCTTCTTACCCATGCTGGGGGCCAAGCAGCCCCCAGCCATTGCTGGAACTTTCCACATCATGGGACAAGAAGAAGAGGCTGGAGGCTCTGCTATGATAAATCAACCTTTAACAATGATTTCTACCTTACTTTAACAACTGTCTCTACTTCAGTGCTTTCTAGTGCAAAAGTCCATGGACTCATCAAGAGGGCCCAACAGTGTGCATGGCTGTATTAGTTACTAAATCACTGATGAGAAGAAACTTAAAGAAGGAAAGGTCTATTTTGGTTCACACAATCCCTTATGGCAGGGAAGGCACAGAGGCAGGAGCATCAAGGAAATGTTCACATTGCATCCATAGCTGAGAAGCAGATGGAGACGAATGCTGGTGCTCGGCTCACTGTCTCTTCTATATTCAGTCTGGGACCTCAGCTGATGGAATGGTGCCACTGACATTCAGGTTGGGTCCTCCCTCTTCAGCTAAACCTCTCTGGAAACACCCTCATAGACACACCAAGATGTGTGGGGGTGTCTCCTATGTGATCTAGGTTCATTGATGTTGATAATCAATGAAGATTACCTATTACCACCACCAAACTCTAAATGAGCCATACAAGATACAAGGATACAAGAGCCATGAATCTTGGGACACGCCCCACCTTCATAATAACCTTGTCCATCTCTGAGATCCGGGGCTTGGTTGGTAGGGAGGCAGACAGGTAAGACACAATAACACAGATGGTGGCTCTCATGCATATTCTATCTCCAGCTTTGCAGATGTAAATAATGTTCTTGCATGAGAAAGAGACAAGAGCCACACACTTCAGGAAAAATGGGCAAGGGTTGAAACAGAAGTCCCCACTGTGTCTGAAAGCATTTTAAGGGTGATTCCATAGTGAGATCAAAGGAAGGTGATAAAGAAAGAAAAAGACTCAGAAGAATGAGAAGAGATGTGAGGTGCCAAATACCAAAGTGTTAAACTAAGTATATCACATAGAGCTGTGTGTTTCCAAGGGCCACTGGGAAAAGACAGTCATCTCTGCTTTCAATACCTTATCGGTTTACTTAAACTGACAGAAAAGTATCACAATACCTAGAGGTGGGGCCTTCTAGATGTTTCCCCAAATTAAAAGATCTAAAAGAGCATTCCCCATCTTATCCCATCAAAAAGCATTCGAGAGCCTGGTATCTGCAGCTGATGCTAATGGTATGTGAATTTAAGCGATGAAATTTGTCTACAGGCTGGAGTGTGTTTTTCCCTCATTATGTTTCTTATTTACTGTGATATTGATTCTGAATGCTCTGAAGCTAGCAATTCTTTTCCTTGAAACAGCAAGTCACAGTCATTAAGAAGACAGCAGAACAGAGCACAAGGAATGCAAGGCCCTTAAGACAATGGGGCTGCATCTTGGCACCAGGTACTTTTTCCTCAAGTTTTCTTTAAGTGGAATTGGCAGCAGGGGATGATGAGATAACTGAACAAGTAATGTGGACCATTCCCATTTCTCTATTTTTTATTTTTTGGTGTGTGATGTGCATGTATGTGAATGCATATTCATATGGGCAGGTACACATGTTCATGTACCAGAGGTCTACCATTGGGTGTCTTCCTCAGTCACTCTCTACCATATTCTTTGAGATGGGGGTATCTGATCTCACCAATTCTACTAGACTTTCTAGCCAACAATTCCTGGACAACTTCCTGTCTCTACCACCAGCATTTTACATGTGTGCTGGGAATCCAAACTCAGGTCCTCATGTTTGAATGGCAAGTGACTTACCCACTGAACCATCTCACCAGCCCAGTTCCTTCTTCTCTGGCATTGTGGAGTGCTCTGGGTTCACAGCCCAAATTTTCCAAGGTCAAGTCAAAATGATCACACAGGCTTGTGGAGAATGCCTGTGTTGAGTGTTGCACAGCACGGATGTTCTATAAATAGTCTCCAAAACTGGACCTGTCTTTTCTAGTCATGGAGACTATCATGATCTGTGACATCCAGAAGAATAGCCACTTGCCAATCCAAACAGATGTGGACTAGAAAAACTACCACAGATAATTCTAGAGGAACAACAGTTCTGCTAATGCCAAACCACTCTAACCTGGGACATTGTCACAGTCTATAATCATTTGGGCAGAAGACTTGTGATGGTTAGGTTTTGTTGTCAACTCGATCTTTTTAATTATCCTGGGTGGGTCTCTGATGTTGTTCACAGGCAGGCAACCCTCCCAGTAGAGGGCAGGATGTAAGGAAGCTCAGAGAAGTTGGAAACTAACATCCCTTCCTGTGTGGGCAGTACAGGAAGGAAATTTCAGAGTCTCAGGAAGCCAACAAGTCTGGTAAAAGGTTCCAAGACTCCACCCTAAGGCTATATAAAGGGGAAGGAAATTTCTCTCCCTTAGCCCCCCCCCCTGTCTGTTTGCTGTTCTGTGTATGGTGCTAGTGATGGGTTTTTCTCTCTGCTTGGACCTGTGAAAGGGGGCCAGCCTCTTTCACTGTTATGGAACTTCCCCTGGATCTGTAAATTCAATAAATCCTTTCCTCCCCAAAACTGTGCCTGGTTTGGAGATTCATTCCAGCAGCGTGTGGTTGACTATGACAAGACTCACAAAAGTACTCCCAATTTTAGGTGCACAAAGTGTGCACAGAACAGGAAAGTTTTGACAGAAAAAGAATGAAAATGGGAAGTTCTCCAGGAAGCAGGATATGCAGGTTTGCTGCTCTATGTAAAAGTGTGTTGGCAGCTGGGGAAGGCAAGGAGAATTTATGATGAAGAATCACCAACAAATTAAAATGAATAAATTTGAAAATGTGGCATATATGCACAACGGAGTTCTATTCAGCCTAAAGAAGAATGAAATTATGTCATTTGTAGGAAAACGATTGGAACTGGGGATGACCATGTAAAGCAAAATAAGCCAAACTCAGAAAAGACTAATGTGGGCTGGAGAGATGGCTCAGCCATTGAAGGCACTTGCTTGCTTGCAAAGTCTGCTGACCTAGGCTTCAATTCTCCTTACCCATATAAAGCCAGATGCGCAAAGTAGCATAAGCGTTTGGAATGTGTTTGCAGTGGCAAGAAGCCCATATTCTCTCTCTCTCTTACAAATAAGTAAATATCATATTTTAAAAGATTATGAGAGAAAAAGACAAATATCAAAGCTTTCTCTCACATGGAGAATATATATATTTTTTGCAAAATAATACATGAAAATAGAAGACAGTCTATTAGAGATGAGGAAAAGGACTGTGGGAGAGGGTAGGGATAAAAAAAGAGGGTGATGAGGAAGTGGGGTGATCCAAGTACGTAATATCCATGTATGAAAAATGTCATCATGCAACCCATTGTTTTGTACAATAAGTAAATAATTAAAAACTTGCTAAAGCGAGGAATGGTAGTATACACCGATAACTCCTGCACTCAGAAGGGAGGTAAAGGCCAGAGGATCAGGAGTTCAAGGCCATCCTTGAATACACCGCGTGTTTGAGGCCAGCTTGAGCTACATGAGACCCTGTCTCCAAAAAATTAATCAGATGCTTTGGAGGGAATATCACATAAGCAGAATAAATGTCCAAAACAGACTGTGAGAAGATACATGGCCAGTAAGACCCACCAACTTCTCTCCTGAGTGTCTGTCCCAGAGAGATGGAGATTTATGTTCACACCAATCAATAGCTAGCTATACATAAATGTTCACAGCAAGCTAAGTGGGAAAATCTCTTAAAGGAAACCACCCGACTATCGCTCAACAGACGAATGGTTACACTACGGAAGCAACTAATTACCTTGGGATACTGTGAAGCAATCAAAAAGGAACAAAGTTGAAGGCGCGTGAAGGCTTTGGAGAGATGTCAAGGGGCCTGTGCGGGGTGTGAAAAGGTGATCACAAAGGTTGTAGACTAGATGATTCTAGAAATAGCAAAATTATAGGGATGAGAAGAGATTCATGGTTTCCAGGTGTTGGGATAGTCAGGTGGATAGAGGAAGGGTGCTCTCATGAAGAAGCACTTACACATCTTGATTATGGTGGTGATTATGCAAATATATGATAAAAACTGTAGAGCCAGTGTGATGGCACAGGCCTGTCATCTCAGATACTCAGAAAAGGTGAGGCAGGAGGATGGCAGTTTCTAAGCTTGCCTGAGCTCTACAGACTGAGTTTGAGGCTAGCTTGGGCAAGTTAGTAAGATCCAGGCTCAAAAATTATAAAGAGGGGCTGGAGAGATGGCTTGGGGGATAAGTGCTTGCCTGTAAAACCTAACAGCCTGAGTTTGATTCCCCAGTACCTGCATGTTGCGGTCAGCTTTCTAGTTAGTGCGCAGGAAGAACCCAAGCAAAAGCGGCTTATGGAGGAATGGGTTTATTTGGCTTATGGACTCAAGGGGAGACTTCGTCTTGGCAGGGAAAACGATGGCATGAGCAGAGGGCTGGACATCACCTCTGCCACAGCACTGCAAACAGCAGCAGGAAGGTGTGCCAAATACTGGCAAGGGGAAGCTGGTTTATAACCCCATAAGCCCACCCCCAACAACACAGCTTCATCGAGGTTGTAAAACCCAAACTGCCATCAGCTGAGGATCGATCTATCAGAACACATTCAATTGTTTGTGGGGGACACCTGGGTCAAACCATGACACTGCATAAAGCCAGATGCACAAAGGGGCACATGCAACTGGAGTTGGTTTGCAGCGGCTAGAGGTATCAATGTGCCCATTCTCTCTCTGTCTCTGTCTCTCTCTCTCTCTCTCTCTCTCTCTCTCTCTCTCTGTGTGTGTGTGTGTGTGTCTGCCTCTCTCTGGTTGCAAATACATAAATAGAAATAATTTTTTAAAAAGTATAAAGAGGATTGAAGATATAGCTCAATGGTAGGATACTTGTCTAGAATGCCCTAGTGAAGGGCTGGGATTATGGCTCAGCAGTAAAGTGATTACCTAGTATGCAGGAGGCCCTGGATTTAATTCCCAGGACTAAATATATAGCATAGCACAGTATATAGTATTGTAGTATAGAATAGTATAATATAGTAGTATATAGTACGACATTGCATAGCATAGTATATATAGTACAGAGCTACATACACAGTTCGTGATTACAAAACTGTAGAAATGAGGAAACACTCTTCATATCATACCAAATACAATTTCCACATTACGATGGTGCACTAGAATGTCGTGAAATGGGACCATTGTGGTGAATGTATTACCTATGAGCTTTTATATCATTTTGCAACTTCCTATGAATTTATACTTATTCAAACTAAATTGTGTTTGTCAATGCTTTTTTTTTTCTTTTTCTTTTAAGCCAGTTGACTTAGCTCTATTTGGTTGGGGTTCTCATGCTATCTCTTCTACAAATATGTACACTGTACTTGTCATTCTGCCCCCCTATCACAAAGCCTAAAAGTACAGGGACAGCGACGTTAAGGTGTCACCTAGCTGTGATTACAAACCCACACAGCAAATGCCGTCACACTACAGTGATCTGTTTGGGGGCAAAACAAGACTGAGTTCTGATTAGCAAGGCTGCTCATAGAGAGGGGAAAGGCAGATGATGTTGGTAGTCAGAGTGCCTGGCCAGGCATGTTGCCATGTGATAGCGAGGTGTCTCCTGGCTCTGTCACTCAGAGCCTGTGCTACTCAGACAGAATGTTATCTCCCCAAAACACAAGACCCCTTCTATCTCTGCAAGTGTAAACCCAGAAAAAAAGCAAATAATGCAGGGTGGATTCTTCTCCATAATCCTTTTTTTTTTTTGAAGACCAGAGGGTAGAACCTTCTACTCAAAAGAAAGTTTTATATCCTGAACCATTTTGCTTTCAACCTTTGAACACAACTGAGCAAGAGATATTGATCAGACATGCTCATTCTAAAGAAAAGTATCAGTGACAAGTCACGCTGCTGTCCTGCTCATCACAGAAACCCACGATGCTGACTGGAGCTGTAGGTTGAATGTATGCACTCATGTGTCTGAATACTTGGTCCCCATCTATCAGAGACTGGCTGGAGAAAATGGATCATCAGACCCACATCCTCTTTGTAATAGATAGTTCCCCATTGCTGGGATGAACATTCAACCAAACACAGTTTTATGGTAAAAAGGGATTTATTTCAAGCTAACAGATCCAGGGGAAGTTCCATCAATGGCAGAAGAAGCTGGCTCCCATTCATGAATCCAAGCAGAGAGAGAAAACCACCAACCGGCAAAAAAAAAAAAGCAGCAAGCACCAGCCAACAGCAAGCAGGACCCCAGAGTTCAGACTGATCTCTACACCTTTGAGCTCGAATTAAGATCTGCCCCCTTTGGGCTGGACCTAAGGATCCATTCTCAGTGACACCTCTTCCAACTGGATAGCTGGAGACCCAAGTTACAAGCTATGGTGGTTTGATTCAGGTCTCCTCCTCCATTAAATTATGTGTTCTGAATGCTTGATCTCCAGCAAATGACAATTTTGGAATTGGAACCTTGTTGGAGTTGCATTTTGGGGGGCAGGCTTATGGGTGTTATAGCCAGCTTCTCCTTGCCAGTGTTTGGCATACTCTCCTGATGTTGCTGTCCATCTGATGTTGGCCAGGAGGTGATGTCCACCCTTTGTTCATGCCATCGTTTTCCCTGACATCATGGAGCTTCCCCTCGAGTCTGTAAGCCAAAATAAACCCTTTCCTTCCAAAAAGCTGCTTCTGGTTGGATGCTTGTCACAGCAAGGAGAAAGTGACCACAACACAAGCTTCATAAAACACCTGAGTCTATGGGGGACACTCATTCACATTTAAACCACCACACTTTTCATCCTCTACTTCCTGACTCTGTGATGTGATGAGGCTGCCTGTCATAATGGACCATATGCCTTCAAAACTGTAAGCCAAACTAAACCTCTTCCTTTCTTAAGTTGTGTTGCGGTCAGTTTTCTAGTTGCTGTGCAGAAAGAACCCAAACAAAAGCGGCTTGTGGAGGAATGGGTTTATTTGGCTTATGGACTCGAGACTCCATCCTGGCAGGGAAAATAATGGCATGAGCAGAGGGGTGGACATCTCCTCTGCCACAGCACTGGAAATAGTGGCAGGAAGGTGTCCCAAACACTGGCAAGGGGAAGCTGGCTTATAACCCCCATAAGCCCACCCCCAACAACACAGCTCTAGCGAGGTTTCAATTTCCGAACTGCCATCAGCTGAGCATTGATCACTGAGAACACATTCATTTGTTTGTGGGGGACACCTGGATCAAACCATGATAAGTTGCTTTTGATTACATATTTGTTCAAAGCAGTAAGAAAGAATCAAGTTATAAATAGAAAAAAGTTTATTTTGGCTCAAAGTTTTGGAGGGTTTGGTCTGTGACTGAATGGGCCACATGGCTTTGCACTTTGAAGAGACAATACTTCATGGAGGTTGGGGGGAATATACTCCCTTCACAGGCAGAAAGCCAAGAACAGGAAGAAAAAGGGATTAGAATACCATCACCCCCTTCAAGACCATGGTCCCCGTGATCCAAAACCTCCCACTAGGCCCATGTTTCCACCATCTCCTATCAAGCCAGAGAGAGCATATGCCTTTAACACTTAGGCATTTGAAGCACATTCCAGATCCAAACCATAGCAGGTGGTTTCTTAGATATCAACTAAATAAGAGAGTTTTTGTGTTATACAGTTTTCTGTTGCTGTGACAAAATACTTAAGATGGATTTAGAGGTGAAACACACACACACACACACACACACACACATATTGCCATAAAGTTTTAGAGTTTTCAGTCAGCAGACAGCGGTGGGCCTGTGTTGAGGTAGACTATCGTGATGATGGAGGTGTGGGCTAGAAGATGCTGCTCTCTCTGTAGCAACCAGAAAGCAGATGAAGAGAGAAGAGGCTGAGGATGAGATTTACCATGGAGGGGCACACCTCCAGATCCACTTCCACCAATCAGGCCCTGTCGTAGTAAGCCACATGTTGCTGGGATGAATCTCTAAACCAGGCACAATTTAGGGGAGGAAAGTATTTATTGAAGTAACAGACCCAGGGGAAGTTAAGGAAAAAAGGCTGGCCCCCTTTCACAGATCCAAGCAGAGACAGAGACAGCACCTCCAGAAGCAAGCAAACAAGCACACTGTAACACTGTAATTCACAAAATGCAGAACTGCCAGACCTGGGGTTCTGGCTGCTGTTTTGCATATGTATCCCTAGAATTTTGCATCCAATTTAGAAAGGGTGTCATGACCCCAGGAGGCTGGGCCAAAGTGACACTTCCTCCAGCCAGAAACCTGGAGACAATTAACAATTTAATAAACACAATTCTAATAAATTATATTGGAGGACATTTATTCAAAACTACCACAGGCCCCATAATTCACAAAATGCAGAACTGCCAGACCTGGGGTTCTGGTTGCTGTTTTGCATATGTATTCCTAGAATTTTGCATCCAATTTAGAAAGGGTGTCATGACCCCAGGAGGCTGGGCCAAAGTGACACTTCCTCCAGCCAGAATCCTGGAGACAATTAACAATTTAATAAACACAATTATAATAAATTATATTGGGGGACATTTATTCAAAACTACCACAGGCCCCATATTTCATAGTTTCCACTACCTTCATTCAATTACAAATCCATCAATAGACTAACTCATTGATGAGGTCAGGGTAACCATGATCTAATCACCCTCCCTTCACTGACTAAGCCTAGATTTTAATGACCTCAGCTTCCATTTTTTTCTTTGCTTAATAAATCAAGAACTTTCATTTTTCCAAACACTCGTCAGCTCCTCCTTGGCATACCCAAGTTGTCACCATCATTTCTCTTGTATTTGGAGGTCATTATAAAGTAAAATAGGGTTTACTTGAATACAATCAATGTGATGTTGAGACAGTAGATCTGATAATCTAGACTCTTGTTGGGTGACTATCGGGTTGGTGACATAACCAATATGCACATACCGGTCCAAGGATGGTTCCTATCCCAGTTAGGATAGAGCAGGATGGTATAGGAATTCATCAAATTTCTTGCAACCACACATAATTTAAAACATGAATTGTTTATTTCTGGAAATATCCATGTAATATTTTCAAATAATAGTGGATTATTGAAGGGCTGGGAACATGGCTCAGCAGGAGGGAGCTTGCCTAGACTTCCCTAGTGAGGGGCTGGGGCATGGCTTAGTGGTAGAATACTTACCTATCACATATAAGGTCCTGGGTTACATCCCCAGCACCCCAGAGATAAAAACAAAAATAAAGTTGTGATCAAATTCAACATGAAATTTACCATTTTAAAGTATGTGAGTCATTGGATGTAAGCATCGCCATCCCCATCTCCAAAATGTCATTCTGTTTCTCAATCCGAAGTCTAGCACTCATTAAGTAATAGATCTCCACCTAGTGCCCTCTCCCCAGATGTGTAATTGCATTTAAGAGTTCATTGTGAGCTGAAAAGGCCCACTAGACATCCTGGACATTTGGGAAAAGCCTCCAACATGGATGATTGGAAAATAAACAGAGAGGAAAAAAATGTTTTGGGGAAACAGACTATGCAGGAAGAAAAACTGAAAAGCAAAACAAAAAAAATATTATTAACATCCTTCAGGGTAAAAGAAAACATATTGTTTCCATTACATAAAGACAATATGTTATATAAAGGAACTTTTGGAGAATAAAAATGATCACTTGGAAATAAAACCAAGATAGCAGAAAATTTTAAATGGAATAGAAGGGAAGAAAGATAAAGCTGAAGAAAAAGCAAAGAAAATGCAGCAGAGAGAAAGATTTGATAAAATAAGGATAAGATAGCAGAGAATAGAGGAGAAAATGGAGGGTCAATCTAGAAGGTCAAAGGCTAGAATTATGGGAGATACTTAAGAAGACAATAGAGAAAACAAGGAATGGAAGATACTGCACCAGACAGAAGCAGAAAAGCCGGAGGCAGACATGAAGAGGGGTCACTTCTTGAAAGGAGACTCTTTAATCTCTCTCTCTCTCTGTCTCTCTCACTCTGTAATGGGAATGGAACCCAAGATCTTGTACATTATGCTAGGCAAACACTTTACCACTTGAGCCCCACTCCCAGCCCCTCACTGGGGGATTCTAGGCAGGAGCTCTACCACTGAGCCACACCTCAGCCCCTCACTGGGGGATTCTATAGGTAAGTGCTCCATCACTGAGCTACACCTCCAGCACTTTTTGTAGTTTTTAAAAATTTGTGACTGAAATGTTCAGGATGGTCTTGAACTTGCCTCCTGCCTCAGACTCCTGGCTTCTGGGTTAAACAGTATATAAGACCAGGCCAGGCTAGGCTAAGAAATGTTTAAAACAGAACCACAATCAAGCCATCAAAAATGATCCAGTAAAGAAACTTCCGACACTCTCATGTTGACTAAAAGCCTAAATGGAACAGAGCAGGAAAGCAAACAGTGTATTTGCTGAGCTGTCTATACTGACTGACTTTTCCCGAGTGATTCTGTTTGATGTGCCTAGTACCAAGGACCTCATCCTACTGACACTTAACATAGATGCTGCAGAAAAAAATGGTCCTGATTTGTCCAGAAGTGAAACAGAATCACCCATGGTCAACACACAATGTCGATATGGAAGGTGAATGAAACAGATGAGTGAACATAACAATAAAACACTACAACAAGAGAAAGATTGTAGTCCCACCTCACTTGTGTATCCCGATTCAGGGTTACCTGCTATGGTAGTTTGATTGGATGTCCACCAATAGATTTAAGAGTTTAATAAAGTTTTTCCCAGCTGCCTGGCTGGAGGGTATGTCACCTTGGCCAGATCCTAGGGTCCAGCCCTAAGGTATATCTGGGGTGGGTCTGGAATTATAGCTATAGAAATTCAAAGAGCAGTCTGAGCTCCAGCCTGGAGTTCCTGCTTTTTGAGAGTTTGAGTATGCTTGCTTACTTGAGGTGCTGGTGATGGGTTTCTCTCTCTGCTTGGATCTGTGAAGGGGGCCAGTCTTTTTCACCATTCTAAAGCTTCCCCTGGATCTGTTACTTCAATAGATACTTCCCTCCCAAACTGTGCCTGGTTTGGAGAGTCATCCCAGTGGCGTGTGGCTGACTATGACACCAGCCTTCATTTACCTATTGGCAGAGATCATCTGGACAAGGCAAAGCATGACTCTCTTACATCATAATGATGGCTTTGAGCACTTTTTGTAACAAAAATGATAAATGATGATACTTCACATTTTAGAAAGGAAAAATAAGCAGAAGAGTAACTTGTTTGTATTATAAGGTCTTAACTATGTAAAATGTCCATCTAAAAAGAGGATGAGAGCCTCTGGTTAGTATTTTCTGTATTTTTTCCAATTATATTTGCTTTTTGATGCATTTAAATTTTCCTGCAAAGGGTAGTCATTACTTTTAAGATCTGAAAACAAAATTATTAGGCTGGAAAACGAAAGCATGTTTTAATCAAACTTGAACAGAAGGTAAGCAAGATTAACAGTATGAATGTTAGAAGAAATAAATTCAAAGCAAAAATGTGCTTTTAAAATAAAGAGAGCATTACATAATGGTGATAATCACTACTAATAAAGAAGGTTGGAGGATACAATCTTTAGTTGCCACAAAAGCTGAAAACAAGATGCAGAAATCAAACATTATTAAGAACCTGGGAAGAAACAGTCATTGTTGAGAGAGATTTTAAAACACCATTATGTCAAAGACTTAAGGAAATAAACTCATAGTCTATCTAAATACACAAAATTGATGTCTGGCAGGAATTCAACTCAATGATTACAATGTGTGTGGGGTGTTTTAATGTAGATATGGAACATTTACAAAATGATAATATGAGATACAAATAACATCTTAATAAAACAAAACAGGGGGAAGAAAGGCATTTCCAGTTTCTCTTCTGGTGAGAGGAAGAGCAGTTGTAGACTGGAGAAAATACTGAGAGTAGCACCAGAGAATGACAACAAGGAAGTGATGATTATGTAGTCACCTCTATACCCCTGGGCATTTGGGGCCAAGAAAGGAGGATAAATAGAAATTAACTTTATAATCTGACTGAACCAAATACATTCCCCCTCCTTGCTCTCCTCACTATGAATCATTTTATCTGAACTTTAGACATGGCCCCTCTGTAATGGTCAGGGCCAGGCTCAAGGTTTGGTTGTTTCACCCAGGGCTTCTCAAAGTGTAATCTCCATACCAGACATATGAGCCCTGCCTGGGAGAAAGTAAGAAATGCAAATTTGCCACCCAAATCCCAACCCTCTCCAAGCAGAACTTTCTTAGAGGTGAGTTTCCAGAGGGTCCCAATGCTAAAACATCTGATATTAAAGGTGCAAAGAACAGTAGTACCTGTTCCCCAGAGTCCCTACCTGTGACTTCCTGCAAGAAACCTTCGCTGCCATTACTGCTATGTGCTCCTCCAACTCTCCTGTCTGGAGCATGCCTACTATCAGTGTGCCTCGACACCAGCTCCTGGAGTTTCTTCAGTGGGGTTCAGCTCCAGTTACAAACGATAGCCATCTTTTGGGGATATCTTCTCTCCCCATTCTTATATCTTATATTCCCATTGTGGCTCCATTCACCTTTCAAATGAACTGTTTGCTTTCAAATCTTTGTCAGCCTTTGTGGAGGGCTCAAGCTAAGATACCTACTGAATCTACTAAGTGTCCAGCTGTATCAAAGGCCCTTTCTATCTCCTGTGGAGCTTGGGTTGCAGCTGAGACTTTCCTGGTGTTCCAATCCTCTTCCTTTAGATGGGCTCAGTTGAGATTTCCTCAGAGGGTTGTGAGGAGTTTGCTATGCTCTGGGTTTTCTCTCACCAGGTATGGCTCACCAAGGGTTGACTAATCTGCACCCAAGCCTCACCCAACACAGTGTCCAGTTGTACAATATACAGTGATATCACACTCTAATAATTGGTACAACATACAGCAAGATACTAGGGTGACACAGCAAGAACACTAGTAGTAAAGGTTTCTTGCAGGAGGAAATAGGTTTGGACATGGAAGCAAATGGTATTTTAGCCAGAAAACATAGAAGGGAGTAGAGGCAGGATGTTCACAGATGGGCCTAAAAGTATTGCTGAAGCCAGAAGTGTGCAGTAGGCATATGAGGGTACTGCAGAGAGGGGTCATGAACCATATCAGGGAGAGACTTTTCTGGAAGATTCACAATATTCTAGGAACTGAAATAATCTCCCCCTCCCAAGACCAATGCCAGGCTTAGAAAAATCTATCACTAATAAAATGGTCCAAGAGAAAGGGAGATAAATAGAGATATGAAAATCCACCAATGATCAGTCCTCACACACTGGAGGCCCCAGAGAAGCCGGATTGCTGGACCCAGAAGCACTGATGCCCAAGGTTTTAGTAATCTCTGGCAGTTCTTAAAAGATGGGGAAACTGTGACAGTTTCAGGCAAGCTCCACAGAACCCCCCTCCCCTTGAGTAGGAGGTGTCAAAACCTAGGTGCTAAAACTGATTGGTCAGGTATGAACCAACTACCTGTCTCCCTGCTCACCTGGGGCAGGAAATACTGAACAGATAATCCTGTCTCTTCCTCACCCATGCGGCCTAGAAGAAGGACCTCTGACTCTCTAGGGACTGGTAAGGTTTCCCCTTGCAGGTTTCAGCCTGTGGTGAGGGGCTGGATTTCTCTTCCACCTGAATCTTTCCTTCTCATGATCTTTCCCCTTCCTGCTCGTTTAGCTGAACAGCATAAATTCTGTTAAAACCTCTCCACGTTCTTTCCCCACACTGGTGGTGGAGAACTCTGTAACTCCCCATGTTCCCTTAAATAAAATCTCCCACTATACCTTAATATCTGATGGACTATAATTTTAATTCTTTAACTTTGTAGACAAGAATTTGGGTACTCCTTAAATTTTGGGGTGCATTGGAATTTCTGCTGGGCATTATTTAAATTCTAATCCTCACCTCACCCTGCTACAAAACCTCACCTTCTGAGCTGATGTAGACCTGGGCTCCCAATGTTAACCAGGGCTGTAACCAGGACCCCAGAATTTCCTCCTTCTCACTCTCTTCCAGAACTGAGAGTCTCTTACATGGTAATCCTACTCAACACACTGGCAGCAAGGGGCTTAGTCTCTTCCTAATCCTGTAACTGCTTCAAAGATAAGCACCCTTGGCCTTTGGGCAGGTTTTCTTCCTGGCTTTTGGCTTCTGTGGCCATGGTGAGCATATGGAGGTTTCACGCTGCAATGAACCCAGTGAATTTGGTGTACACAATGATCTGGTACAAGGACACATTTCACATGCCTACCTTTATCCCCCAGAATCTCTTAGGAGTTTTGTTATTGCCACTCAATATGTGCCACCATTCTATTTTAAATTAACCCCTAAGAGTGATGAATTCTAAACATCTACAAATACTGGTCATTTTTTCCTATCATCATTTTGGGTTCAGTGGTCCTGGAGAGGATGTTGATATGTGTTCCCAGCACAGGGCAAAGTTTTTTTAAAATTTATTTGTAAACTTTTATCTTAGAAAGGACAGTGGAGACAGATGTAAGATTTCATGGGAGGAGGAATCCAGCACTTCTCCTCATCTCCTTGAGGTAATGTGAAAAGGGAAATTAGCCTAGATTTATACTAATAATTTACTCTTGGATATTTTTTTAAATTTTCATATTTTTACATGCATATGTGTGTATGTGTGTGCTCATGAATTTTTGTTTGAGTGTAGGTACACTTGTGTGTGCAGGTGTGCATGCCTTCTGCACGTGGAGACCAGAGGTTGATGTCAGGTGGATCCCTCAGTTACTTTTCCCCTTATTTTTAGAGACATGGACTTTCATTAGCCTAGAGCTCACTGATTCATCTGGACTAGCCAGTTATCAAAGCCCAGGGATCCTTTTGTCTCTGCCTCCCAAGTGCTGGTATTACAAGCACTAGGCATTACACCTGGTCTTTATGTATGCGCTAGGGATCCAAACTCGCATCTTCATGTTTGTGCAACAAGAACTTTACCCATGAGGCCATCTCCCTAGCCCCCCCCCCCAGTTTAGATGTTGTTAGGGTCTCACTATGTATCCCAGGCTCTCTTAGAACTCATGACCTCCTTCACCTTCCTGAGTGCTGGGATTACACACATGCAACCACTATAATTTTATAAGATCCTTTAAGGGATCAAGGAATAATGAACCAGTGCTTACACAGACGTTCTCCCTTTCTCATGATTGTGTTTCAGGGAGCAGAAGGCATGGCCACCCGGGGTTCCCCTGGGAATCCAAGAGGCATTTCTACCCTGCCAACAGTGAGTCCTTGCAGGCAGGTTACCCGCCTTCATACCTTCATCGCTGTTGTCATCCACCAAGATGATTTCCTTCAGTAGGTGTGTGGGCGTGTGATTGACAGCGCTGTGTACGGACCGCAGGATCACGGACAGGGCCTCATTCACAAAGATAAAGATGATGGAGATCTGGGGCAGCTCCTTGGCGTACTTGAGTTCCTTACACCTGGGGAAGATGGAACAGAAAGGCAGAGTCAGAGGAAGTAGAAAGGTACAGTTGAGCACAGAGGGTTAGCTGACGCCTCTCTGTCCTCCTGGGATGAGAATTGTCACCTTAGCTAATACCTGTGACCCAAACATAAGGAAGAGAACATTAAAGAATACAGCCTGCTTCCCCCAAATTTACCACCTTCAAGAAAAGAGGAAGCAAGAGTCTTGGGCACATATCTACCACACATGAGCCTGTGGGGGGCATTTCAGATTAAAATCATAATAAACCCAACATCCACAGTTGTGTGAACTTTTTTTCTTCTAGGACTCATGAACCAACATCTACTCCTGACAGATAGAGACCAAGGATAGAAGAAATCACTCCATTCAAGTCTAGGTTGATACCCCAATGAGTTGAATTATAAGGGTCCTTACAGGAGCAAGGACAGTTTATGGGCCACTGTGCCACCGAAGAAAATGCCTCTCTCCCCCAACAACCATTCACTCTATAAATCCTGGGTGGTGTGACCTCATGAGACTCTCCCCCTAGCAACTCTTAACTGTCTATAAATCCCTGGGGAAGAGTATGGCCTCATGAGGCCCTCTCTCTTAGTAACCATTAGCTAATATCCTTAATTAGAGGCATGGTCTCATGAGCCCCTCCAGTTTGTCCTCCGTGATAGAAGGCTGATGGGCCCAGTCTTCTATAGTTCTGGGGATCACAGCCACTGAGCTCAAGAGGGTAATGGCCATGTCATGCCCAGAGAACAGTGTTCACAGCACACAGTAACGATTGCCATTGCATGTTCTTCAGGGGACCCCTTCTCTTCCCAGTCTTGCTTCCCCCACCTCTCCCAAATAAACTGTTTGCACAGGGTGTTCATTCCAGGGTTTGTTTTGGAGTCACTCAAGCTAAGACCTCTTCTGAACCCAGCAAAGGCTATCCTGGCATTCCCTGGCCTCATGCCACTTCTATTCCAGGAGAGGAATTAAAACACACATGCCAGTCATCAGAATCAAGACAGGGGATCTCCACTCATGGGAGTGTGTACCCCTGCATCCCCCACTCCAAGTCAAGTCTTCCCAAAGCCAGGACTCTTTGTTGAAGTCTTTCTCTCTCCAAATAAGTAGCCAGACTCATGCTTTGAGACAGAGATTAAAAGATTTAATCCACAATCCATGCACACACCCCCAGACATGACTCCTCATTTGATAGTTTTGGTTTTTAGGGAGGGGGGCTCCCAGCGATATAAAGGACTTGATTTACAGAGTCTCTGCCCAGCTTTTCTCAGTGATAAGAGCATCCTTCCTCCATTCTGGCAGCACTGGGGGATTTTACTAGATGCTCAGACTCAGCCACCAGTTGGAAAAACCAAGTGGAAGCAAGTAGAACAGAGTACCGAGTTCCACACATTTTATTGAGACCAGGCTCTCACCTAGTCTAAGCTAGCCTTGAACTCACTATGAGGATGACCTTGAACTTCTAATCCTCCTGCCTCTATTTCCTATGGGCTGGGATGATAGGAGTGTACCTCCATGCCTGCAGTGCTGGACATAGATCCCAGGACTTCATTCATGCCATCTGAGCAGAGCACACGACCAACTGAGTCACACTCCCAGCCCTGAATTCTGTGCATTATAACGCATTCTCCCTGTGCGAGATGGCACGGTATATAGAAGGATGTGGGAGGGACCTAAACAAAGGAAGCAGAATGAAGGGATGGAGTGAGAGGGGTGCAGCACTGAAGAGGGGAGGAGAAATATGAGCTGGTTTTTATGCTGAACAGCTTGGGCTTTGCCAGGCCATATTAATCATGTAGGCAATTTTCAGAAGAAAATAAAGTTTTGTTACAATATGCATCCTCGTCTCCTGAGGAGACCGTCCAGGGATTCATTGATCGTGCAGCCTCATTTTTACTGTGTCTCTGTAAATCCACTTCTAAGGGATGGCAGGGGGATAGAAGGGCTTCTGACAGGCTGCTGAGCTGCTGGTGGGAATCACCTCATTGGCTGGGTGGTGATCCAAGGGATGAGGCCAGTCAGGAGGTCCCGCAGGGCCTGCTCCCACATCTTATATAGTTCTGGAAATCACAGCCACTGAGATATAAGCCTGGAACTCAGCATGCCACTCACCACCCTGAACACGTGAGTACACGCAGCTCAGCTCACGCCTGCTGACTACAGAAACCCTTGTCTCCAGGACTGGTTTCTGTGGTCCATTATTTTAATGGTCTCTGGTCCTTGCAGCTGAGAACAAAAGCTCCAATAGGGAGAAGGCCTGAGGAGTCAACGTGGCGGGCAAAAAGCTTGCCATGCAAGCATGAGTGCCTGAGTTCAGATCCCCAGCATCTACCTGAATATGGCGGCACATGCCTAAAATCCCAGTGCTGAGGAGGTGTACACAGAAGGATCCCTGAGGCTTGTTGGCCAGCTAGTCTAACCAACTTGGTGAGCTCCGGGCCAATGAGAAAGCCTGACTCAAAAAACAAAAAGTAGAGAGTAAATAATGAAAACACATTGGGTTGGAGAGATGGCTCAGCCGTTAAGATGCTTGCCTTCAAAGCCTAATGACCCCTGTTCGATTACGATTCCGTGATCGATTATGATTCCCCCGTTCCAATATAAAGCCAGATTGCACAGTGGTGCATGCATCTAGGGTTCGTTTGCAGTGGCTGGAGGCTCTGGCCTGCTCTCTCTCTCTCTCTCTCTCTCTCTCTCTCTCTCTCTCTCTCTCTCTCTCTCTCTCTCAACTAAATAAATAAAATATTTTTAAAAAAATTTTAAAAAAGAAAGTGCCTGACATTGACCTCTGGCTTCCTTCCACCTGTGCACACGTACCTCACACATACAAGCATGCATACTATGCACATGCCAATAAAATACATAAATAGCTACAGTGATCTCTGTACCTAGTGTTTTCTGCACATATGGACAAAAGGGCCAGACTCCCCTGGTAAAAGGGGATATATAAAAGCCTTCAGGAGATAGCGACCTCAGTGCTGCCCTTTCATGGGACAAAATGGCCCAAATAAACATCTGTCCTGGGAGACATAGGAAGCAGGAACTGTGTACCACATTACTCTTAGCATAGGACCCATATCACCTCTCTGTACCTCAGCTTTACCATCTGAAAAACTGTTACAATGATCCATGCTCTGTCTAGCTCCAGCCTCTCTACAGCATCAAGCAAGATAGAACCTTCCAGAACCCTATGAACACGTATGATTTAATGAAAAGATCCAGCTAACTTGGTTGGTGCCTCCATTCTCCCCTCCGGTTTCTCCATTGCTTTTGATGAATCCTAGATAAAGGCATGAATCTTCATTCATCAGATGAATCTTCATGCCTGTATCTAGGATTCATCTGATGAATCTTCAGATACAGGTGTACAGGCATCAAAAACTGTCCTTCAGCTCCAACCTTTCCCATACCAGGACCTCCCAGCTCTGCTGTGGCTGGGCTTTCACACATATACTTGATGGCAGACAATAGGCACACAGAAGTCATTATTATGAGAAGTAATTATTATGTATTATGTGCTTAAACTCTAGGGAAGCAGGAGCTGCCTCAAACAATTCTAATATATATGCACATTAGAGCTTAATTCATCTATAAAGAAGAAATGATGTCACTTGTAGGAAAATGCACAGAGCTGAAGATCATCACATTAAGTAAGCCAGACTCAGAGAGACAGCTGTCATATGTTTCCTCTCATGTGCTAAAGTTACATGTTGAAAATATATAATATGGGGTGGGGAGATTGCTTGTGGGTAAGATGCTTGCCTTCAAAGCCTAATGACCCATGTTCGATTCCGATTCACCAGTTCCAATATAAAGCAAGATGCACAATGGTGCGTGCATCTGGGGTTCATTTGCAGAGGCTGGAGTCTCTGGCATGCCCATTCTCTCTCTCTCTCTCTCTCTCTCTCTCTCTCTCTCTCTCTCTCTCTCTCTTCTCTGTCTCTCTCTTCTTGCAACTAAATAAATAAAATGTTTTTTAAGAATTAAAAAAAAGAAAGCACCTGACAATGACCTCTGGTTTCCACCTGTACACATGTACCTCACACATACAAGCATGCATACTACACACATACCAATAAAATACAGAAATAGCTACAGTGATTGCAGTGGGTAAGTGTTGCTCTGCAAGCATGAGGATGTGTGTTCAGAGTCCCAACACTAACCTATAATCCCAGCTCTGGGGAGGCAGAGACAGGAGGATCCCTGGGGCTTGTTGATTAGCCAAATTAGTAAACTATGGGTTCAGTGAGAACCTGTCTCAAAAAAATAAGGTGGAGTCAAGAGAGACAGAAAGAGAGAGAGAGAGAGAGAGAGAGAGAGAGAGACCTGATGCCAACCTCTGGCCTCTACATGCACACAAACAGATGTTCACACACACATGTGCACCTGCACACATATGTGCACACACCTATATGAACATGAATAAAGTCATGCATATATGCATGTATACCACTCACACATATGTACACCAAAAATATATAATACATACAGATATATATGTATGACATAAAATTAGAAGGACTATTTGTGAAGAGAAAGGGATCCACAGACAGGGAATGGAACATGAGTTTGGAATGAGGGGGATGAATATAAGCAAGTACATGATATACATGTGCAAAGATGTTCTAATAAAACTATCATTTTGTATAATGAATATATGCTGAAAAAGTTACACTATGTCCAGCTTATAGCTTGATTTATAAAAGATGCTCAGAAGGATGTGGATGGGTAGAAAGATGGACAATAGAAGATTTAGTCATTTTCTTTCATTTTATTTATTTGCAAGCAGAAAGAGATAAAGAAGAGAAAGAGAGAGAGAAAAAAGAAAGAGAAGAAAGAAAGACAGAGAATAGGCACATCAGGACTTCCAGCTGCTGCAAATGAACTCTCCAGATGCATGAGCCACTGGGCATCTGGCTTTATATGGGTACTGAAGAATTGAACCCAGGTTGTTATGCTTTGCAGGCAAGTGCCTTAACCACTGAGCCATCTCTCCCGCCCCGATTTAGGCATTTTTAATGTGTGTGTTGTGTGCATGATCTTGTGCAGGTATACATGTGGGTGCAGGTGCATGTGTAGGCTAGATGACATCTCAGGTGTTTTCTTCAGGTACCATCCATCTTTTTTGAGACAGGGCCTCTCATTGGCCTGAAGCTCATCAATTAGGCCAGACTAGCTGGCCAACAAGCCACAAAGATCCTCCTATGCCAGCCTGGGATTCCAGGCATACATTATACACCCAGCATTTTAACATGGGTTCTGGGGTTTAAACTCAGGTTCTCACGCTTATGAGGTCCTCACTTTACTGAATAATCTATCTCCTCAGCTCCTCGTTTTAGGCATGTTCTGAAAGGAGTTGGCTCAGGCACCAGTGGAGACTTATGTCTTTCCCATCCACAGGACAGATGTGTGCAGGAAAGTAGCAGAAGTGTGAGGGATGCAAAGGGAGATGAGATGTCTTGCAGGCCACAGGATTGGAGATTCACCTCCTGCCCCAGGGAGGAGGTGAGGCTGCATAAACCCTACTGTGGTGGATGACCCTCACACATCTGAATGCCTCACACCTGAAGACTGAGGCTGGCAAGCAAGAGATCCCCAAGCCCCCATTCCTGATGAATGCTCAAAACCATGGTAGCAAGAATAGTTCTCTCTGGCCACAGTGGGGCAGGCAGACTACAAGGCATGGCTCAGAGCCCAGCTTCCTGTCCAAGTTCTACAAAATTAAACACGCAGAATCAGGTTTATTCCCCGCTTCATCAACTTCCCCAGCTGCAAAGCCAGCAACCTGGCCCCCAGGCCTTTGTTTGACTCCAGACATAGCCTTGTGATTGAGCTCAAGCTAGCCTGGAACTTGCTTTGTAGTCTAGGCTGCTCTGGAACTCATCATCATCCTGCCAGCAGGATCAAGCATGATGGAACTTTCCAAAGGCCTGTAAATGGTGAGACACTATCTAATGAAGAGATCCTGGCTGATTGGTACCTGGAAGGCTGTGAGGAGAAAGAAATAGATACATTGCCTGAGAACACTTGGGGAGTGAGGAATACAAAACAGAGAAACTGCAAAATACCTCAAAATCCATCCCTGGGGGCATTTGGTGCCCTCTAGCAACACGGGCTCAGATCAGGGTACCAGAAATGACACGCTTTCTTTGAATAACTAGTCATTAAACAGTAAGCAATCCTTTATGTGAAAGGAGGCTGTTGGCAGGAAAGTGATCTTAAGCCTGGATCAATTTCAATCAATGTCCAAGGCCCAAAGGGGACTATAAGAATTCAAAGCCAGGTTTCTCTTCTCTAAGAGCTGATGGGTCAAATAGCTTATCACTGATTGTGTTCCCATGGAGAAAGGAAACTAAATAATAATAATAATAATAATAATAATAATAATAATAATAATAATCAGCCAAATGATTTCTGGGCTGGCCAACATCTTGTTGGCTGGGGATGTGGCTTAGTGGTAGAGCAGGTGCCTGCTTAGGAATCTACCACTTGAGTACTATGGACATAGCTCAGTGTAGCACACTTACCTAGAATGCCCCAGTGAAGGGCTGAGGACATGGCTCAGCAGTAGAATACCTGCATAGAACCTTCCACAAAGGGCTGGGGATGTGGCTAAATAATAGAACACCTGCCTAGGATCCCCTGTAAAAGACTGTTGTTGTGGCTCAGTGGTAGAGCGCCTGCCTGGAATCCTCCACGAAGGGCTGCAGTCAGGGTTCAGTGACAGAGCATCTGAATGGATGGTCATCAGAATGCCAAGGCCACTCTTTCATTTCAATAATCTCTTCTCCTCTATTTAAGACTATCCCTTGGACTCTCTGGCTTTCGGAATTGGGTCCAGCCTCCTTTGCTGGGTATCCCTGGCTGTTCATTTTCATTGTCAACTTGACTGGATTTAGAGATGCCTGGAATATTAGTTCGGCACATCTCTGGGTAGCAATGACATGGCATTTCCAGAGATAGTTAGATCATAAGAGTTCTGACCTAATGAGTGGGCTCATTTCTTGACACTGTTGGGAGGTAATAAAGGTGAGTGCTGGGCCTAGTTGAAGAAGTAGACCATTGGGATGTATGTGTCCTTGGGAGCAGATCTTTCCCTAGCCTCTTCCTGAACACACACATTCTCTCTCTCTCTCTCTCTCTCTCTCTCTCTCTCTCTCTCTTCTTTCCTGGTGATGTGAGCTGCTCTGCTGTACCAAGCTTTCCACACCATGATGGACTAACACCTCTGAAACCATGAGCCAAAATACATCCTTCCTCTCGAGGCCAGCCTGAGACTACAGATTGAATTCCAGGTCAGCCTCTGCTAGAGTGAGACCCTACCTGGAAAAACAAAAACAGAAAAAAAAATCTCAAGCAAAATTTTGGGCTGGAGAGATTGCTCAGTGGTTAAGGCACTTGCCTCCAGTGCCCAAGGCCCCAAGTTCAATTCCCTCCTGTCAAATAATAATAATAATAATAACCAACTTTGTACCTTGCCAGACAGTTGCTACAATGGGATTGGTCATAGAGAAAGGAATGAAATGAGCTAAGGAAATCTCAGTGGTAGAGTACTTGTCTGGCATGCCACAGACACTGGGTTCAGTCCACAGAACCACAGAGAAAGAGGGCTGCGAGACAGCTCAGTGCATAAAGTGCTTTCTCATAAGGCCAAGGACCTGAGTTCAGATCCCCAGAACCCATATAAGAGCTATGCAGGATGATGAGCCATGCCTATAATCCCAGTTCTGGAGAGGTAGAGACGGGGATCCCTGGGAATTGCTGCTTAGCCAGCCAGATCTGTGAGAGGCCCTATCAAAACCAAGATGCCTACATAATAGGAGGGGGAAATGATGTCATCAAAATAGAAGGGACACTAGTTGGAAAGAAAAAGGGATTTCGTGGAGGGGAGGTTTAGGAGGGGGAAAAGGGAAGCTGGTGAGAGGGGATATGATCAGGGCATATTGTTCACATTGATGGCAGTTTTCAAAGTTTAAAAAAACCTACAAAAATAAGATGGAGAGCAACTGAGATAGTCTGACCTCCGCGTATACATGAATACATGCATACAAACCCCCACATGCCTATGAACACATACACACATGTATGTATACTATATGCAAAGAAAGAAGGAAGAAATGAGGAAGGAAGGAAGGAGGAAGGAAGGAGAAATGAAAGGGAAGTCAAGAAAACTGCACCCCAGTTATCAACTCTAACGTCACCTTTACCTCTCACCCATCTCGGCAATCACCCCCATGTCCTACACCTGGGAATGCTGTTGTCTCTTCACACAAACTTCCTTCCTCTTAAAATGCCCTTCCTCTTGCCCAGCCCTAGGCAGTGCCCCAGACCTCAGCCAATGTCCTGTGCTTCTCTGGTGTCGCCTAGCCCCCTGCACACACGTTCTGTTCTCTCCCACTTCAGGACAGCTGCTCTGTCTTCCTCCTTTTTGCTTGTCTAGAACTTCAGCAGAGCAATGGTTACTGAATGAATGTGTGGCAATGCTCCCTCCCATATGGATTCCCTCTGCCCAGCTCATGATCAAAGGCAGATCATTTATCTGCTACCACGATTATAACCTAGACGGTTATGGCATCTCAGCACTTAAAGGGTATCGTGCACACAACTGCACTCCTGTCTCTCCTGATTTACTAATCAGGGCTCAAATATACCAAGCTGTTTGGGTCAAGAGTTTTACCAGCCCAGTACCCCCATGCTGTTTCTCTCCTCATCAAGCTTCTCCTCTAATCTGAGGAGAGTGGTATCATTTTAGCAACAGCAGACCTTGCAGAAAGAGATGCGGGGTGGAATGACAGAGAAAGCTGTGCTCTCTCTCTGTGGTTATTAGGGAGAATGCTAACTTGGCTGTGTGGTTTAATTTCCCCTGTTGAGCTCTGCAGTTCCTGTAAGAAAAGACACACATCTCATTAGCTGAGCTCTCTCGGACAGACTGCCTGCCCTGTCACTTCTGGGGAGTCCTTCTCAGGAGTGGGACTTAGTCTGCTCCACAGTATGGTTCTTCTCACAGGGCCCAGGGATTCCCAGAGAGACTCCCAGAAACTGAATGTAGAAGACTGTAGGTACATGCATGCTGGTTCTTTCTGGGGAGACAATCATACCCTTTTTGGCTCAACAGAGGAATAATGTGTTGGGAAGTGTTGAACCAGAGCCCTGTGGCCTGAGAACACATTTGTCAGTGTGTGACCCCATGCTCTGTGTCTTCCTTGCCAGGATGGTTCCTACACTTATTCTTGAATACTCCTCAAGGTATTTTCAGTGTGTGTGTGTGTGTGTGTGTGTGTGTGTGTGTGTGCGCGCGCACATTTATTGGTTTAGCCCTGGAACATGTCAGGAAGGGTTGAACCAGGGTTCTGTGGCCAGAGAGAACCTTTCTCAGTTTATCAAACCACACCATGGTCACATAAAGCTCCGTGTCTTACTTGCCAGACTGGTTCCCACAAACATTTATTTTGGAATATTCCTCAAGGCGCTTTTCACTCTTGGATGGATCAGCTACTGGCTTGATAGCTACCTAGGAAGTATTTTTCTCTGAGTCATGAAGACTTACTTTTCCAAGGACAAGGCAATTGTACTTAGCCAAAAAATCCAGGAGGCTCAGCTGTCCTTGGCCACATTAAGACAGACCTAATGTGGACAAGTAACTCTCTGTCCCTCTAAGTGAAAGTGATTGGTTTACCTTCTTTAACCTTGGTTCTGCTCATAGTCACCTGCTTCAGACATCAGTGTTTTCTCTAAAGAGAGGACATACATACAAAATGCAGACACACTGCATACTCCATACATGTCACACACAAACCACATATACCACACACACATCACATACACCAACACACCACACTCTACATGCAACATATACATACACCTAATACAGCACATACAGCATACAGACAACCCAATGCAAACATTACAAAGTGCACATAAACCATGCATAGTCTATATACACAAAGCATACACCAGCCACACGACACATACATATCATATATACTACACATACTATATAAACTCATTACACACACCACACAAACATCACAGACTACACATATGCCATATAATTCTATACATACAAAACATACATCACCCACACTACACACATAAATAGCACACAACATATAACACACTATGCACATATGCTGCACATATTACCCATATGCAACTCAAACACAATACTCTACGCATACACAATGCACACACAACATGTACAATACACACAATACAATGCATACAACACACAGGCACTATGCATGCAAAATTCATACCTTATACACACTAGGCACATGCCTACAACATGTGTGACATGCTATACATGCACATCATATGTCAAGCACATCAAAGATATATCACACACACAGAGGCATGCATGAAGTAGAGGGGAAGCATCCCTCAGGTCCTTGGTTCAGTACATGAACCTGCCTGGATGTGATATAGCTTGTCAGCCTGTATTCAAATAAAGCAGAAAGAAGAAGAAAAAGAAAACAAAGAAAAGCCCCAGAGCCTTATTAAGCAATGGCTCAGGAAGAGAATTTCTAAAACAATTAAGGGCAAATTAATGCAGACAGTTTTAGGTCAGAGCTAAGAAAACCTCTGCATGCATAGCAGGGAGACACAGCTGTGCTATTCCTGCATGTCTTTATCCCCCTGCCTTTCTAAGGTGAGTGAGGCAGGAGGGATGGAGGCAAATCAGAAAGGATGAATGGCCTATCTGAGGCCCAGCAGACCCCATATATGGTCAACAGAATTCTTCATAAAAACCAAAGCTATAAAGACCTCTGTTCTCAGCTCAAATCTCTTCCCCCAGCTCCAGCCCTTCCCAGAGCTCCAACCTGGTTTAAAAGGTTTTTGTTGTTATTGCTTTGGTTTTGTTTCCCTTTGGTTTTATGGTGCTGGGGATTGAATCCGTGGCTTTGTTCACGCTAGGCAAGTGCTCTACCACTCAGCTATATACTCAGCCTACTTTCACTTTAAAAAAAAATGGAGACTGGGGCCAGGCTGATAGCTCAGTCTGAAGAGTTCTTACCATGCAAGCATGAGGACCAGCGTTCAACCACCAGAACCTGTTTGGAAAATCTGAGCATGGTGGCAGGCATTTGTAATCTCAGTGCTGGGCAGGAAGAGACTGAGGGATCCCTGGGGCTTCCTGGCCAACCCATCTAGACTAACCAGTGAGCTCCAGGGTAATAAGACATTTTTAAAAAGTGGACCGTATTCCTGAGGATGACACCTGAGGGTATACACTGGCCTCCACACACACATGTACACACAGACATGCACCCCCCTCATACACATATACACACGTTAAAAAATAAAACAGAGTTTCACTAAGTTGCTCAGGTTTTCCATGAACTCAAAGTCCTTTTGCCTCAGTCTCCAGAGCAGAGCCGCTGGATCACACCCAGCTACCCTAAAGGTTTCTAATCCTGTAACTCTTGCCGCAATGGAGAACACTTTACCCAAACAGCTTTTCTTCTTTGTTTGAATGTTCTGGCCAAATTTACCAGGAAAGTTCATCTTTTTATTGATAGGGACTCTGAAAATGTCTCTGCTTCTTTTTTGACCAGAGCAAGACATGGTTATTGTGTGAGGACTGTCCATAGTACCATGAAACATGGGAAGGCTGGAGGGCTGCACACATATATAGGGAGAGATTTATGGACTGGAGCATGGCCCTGGAAGGTAGCAAGAACCCAGGAGCAAATTCAGAATTTAGAATTCCAAATATATGGGAAAATATAATAGAACATCTGTAGACAAATTGGGATACTGAAGAATGTCCAAGTTCAGGAGTAATTATTTAGTAATATTGAGAAAGCTGTGCCCATCAAAATAAAATCAAGAGACAAAACCAGAAAACTCACACGAGCACAGAAAGACAAATGCCATGTATTCTCCCTTCTCTGTGGTTCCTGACCAGGAACAGCTTGAGTCACAAGCAAACGCTACATGCAACTCGAGGGACGGAAGGGTTTGGAGGGAGGGAATAGGAGTGTTGGGGGAGAAATACACAAAACTAAATAAAAACTGAATAGGTACCACAGAATCCTTACTCCTGGACAGTAGGCTAAAAGACATAACCCTCTAGAATAAGATGGGGGTATCATCTGGTAATAAGGGCTCTGAAGAGCGTGGGATGAAGCCTAACTCTAAAACATTTGGCTCTGGTTTATAACTCTCAGTACTGCCCACATTGAGCTGTTGACTGGAGAGAACTATGACATCCCCGAAACAAGACAGGCTTCTGTCACAGCACTTGACTACCTGCCTGAGGCGAAAGCTAAGACCTTATTGCTGAAGACACCACAGGCTGTCCACCCACAACGAGAGACCCGGCTGGAATCTGGAAGGAAGGCAGTTCCCCCAGATGGTTAGCCCACATAATGCTGGAAAGCACTACATGAGCTGCCAAGAGAAATGGGCCCCCAATATTGGGAGAAAGCAGGGGACACTTCTATACAGCAATCAGCATGACAAGATTTACACACCTGTGCAATAGTGGCACTCAACTTAGATGTGTAATCAAGGGCTCTCTGATTGGCTAAGAGATCCACTCAGTGGTAAGGAATTGGAATCCAAGCCCAAATCCTATGGAGACCAAGAATCTGAATTCCAAGGGGAAGCTTCCACTAACCATGGGCCTAAAGAGAGGCTACATCCATTATGATCTTGCCAAAATAGCAATGCTTGTCCCATTTAACTTATGCTGATTGTACTCGCCATTGGAGAATCTGTTTTCATTTTTCAGAAGGCAGAGAGAACAGAGACAATGTATTACTACCAACAAGATTAGAAATGATAGCTGACTCCCTGGCAGGAGATGAACCACCCATAACACATCAGCCAGGACCCAGGTAAAACCAGGGAAGTGGAGAGATGAGCAAGAGTGCTGCTCCCACAGCAAGCCTGACAACCTGCACCAGGGGGATGGAGACAGACACTGAGGACACTCAAAACACACCAAAGCAGAATTCCAGAGGCTGTTAAGAGCTCAACCCTACAGTAGACTTACACTCGCCCACTGTGGCTCAGGGAATTTTGTGGAAAAGGAGGCGGAAACCTTGTAAAAGCCATGGTGTATGTGGGGGTAAGGAGGGAGAATACCCAGAGACATTGCCCCCCACCCAATGACCAACTGCAGCTTGCACAACTCATAACCCTCAGCTCCAAGGTGCATACCAGCAATCCCAGCGAGGAAGGCTCTCAGTGGAATGGGGGCAGGGAGGAGGGAAATGGTGGTATTAACACATGACTGTTCATACAAAGTTTCTACTTAATAAATAATAAAAATGAAGAAAATATTCTGTAGGGAGGGAGTAACCTCAAAACTCTCTAGAGAGATGAGCTATGAACAAATTGAACACCGAGGTAAACTTGAATAAAGAAAATTTATACAAATAAAGCGAATTTCAAACCTTCAAAAATAAACTGAGGGCTAGAGAGATAGCTTAGCAGTTAAGGCTGAGTTGGATTCCCTAGCACCCATGTAAGCCAGATACACAAAGTGGCCATGTAACTACAGTTCGCTCATTTGCAGAGGCTAGAGGCCCTGGCATGCCCATTCTTTCTTTGTTTGCCTCTCTCTCTCTCTCTCTCTCTCTCTCTCTCTCTCTCTCTCTCTCTCTCTCTCTCTCTTTCTCTCTCAAGTAAATAGATAAAACATTTTTTTAAAAACCTGAAAAACAAAATTCACAGAAATGACTAAAAAGGAAACATCTTCCACTCCTCAGTAATGAAAACCCAAGAAATAAATTTGATAAATGAACAAAACAAAGATAGGAACACGCGACTGAAAGAAACAAAGATGCAAATGACTGAAAACTACATATAAACAGGTAGAACCTCACTAATCATAAAAGATACCACAGCAGAGTAGTAAGAAGTTATTTTGTTTCTAGGTGGGGAGATTATAAATCATTTTTATTGCTTCTTTACAGGTTTTTTTGTTCTTAGTTTTTATAATGAGCAAATAAAATATGAAAAAAAGCTCCTAGGATGGAGGAATTCATAGATGCCAAAGTCGTATTGCAAAGTTAAAGGGAACTGAGATACTTAACTGACAGCCTTTCATGTTCATATGGGCATCTGACACTCAGTCGCTGAATAAAAGACACCCCATGTCACTCCACAATTGCCCTCTGATGCCACAGAAATCTGAGCAGTGCCAAAATCTAAACTAATTCACTTTTGCCAAACGAGGACATGGAGAAGGTTGTCATGGTGTGACTTCCTGTTATCTGTCCATTCTGTCCATCAAACACAAGGGCTCCTAATGTGGACCTCCACGCTTTCTTTTCTCTACCCAGAAGCTACTTGTGACAGGCTTGTTCGAGGAACATACAATCAATCATTCCACCTGCAGACTTTCTCCTTTGTTGGTGAACAAGTCACTCCAAGAGGGTACAAGGAACTCAGAACAGGGAAGGACAGTCATCTCTTTACGAAACCGAGTTAGCTCGGGTGGTCTGACAGTTTCTTCACGTTGTGGGAACTGCCACTAGCAATGAAGATAAAACCGTGTGTACGATTTGTGTCCCCGGTTGGACATTTTATGAAGCTGAAATGTCCAACCAAGTTTATCCAGCACCCTTTCATAAATACCCATCAGTAAAACAATCGAATCATTTTTGTGACAAGTTCCAAACTCAGGAATGTGCTTCCACTCTGGAGCAGAATAGCGCGACGAGAAATATTCAATCGTTTTATTTAAAAAGATCCATTTCTGCTGGTTTCAATGCCCTGAAGAATTCTCCCTGTCTCTTGCATTCTGTTTCAGCCACACAATAAGAAGACACAGTCGTGGGGCTGGAGACAGCTCAGTCGGCAAACCGCTTATCTTGCAAACATGAGGACCACCCCCCCAAAAAAAAACACTATAAGGCTATTGCCAAGGCTCTTGATTACCCATCAGAAGTAGATGGTAAGACCCTACTGCTGAAGATATCACATGCTTGGGCTGTAGGTTACTGTGAACTCAGGCTGGAGCTGAGCTTGAAACCTCCTCCACGTTTACCAGCTGTCAGAATGCTGGAAAGATCTATGCAGCTGGTTGGGGGAGAATTCCATCAGTGGTCTTAACCAGCACTGGGCCCTGCAAGCTTTACAGCTGGGCAGTCAGGCCAAATGTGGCAAGTAGTGCAATGGAGGCATGTGTGTTATGGGGAAAACCAACTGCTCTCTGTTTGGACCATGGGAGGAAACTCCTGCCTGGTGCTGCAAACCTAATTAAAAGCCTCTGGATGTGGAGGTCATAAGCCTTAGAGGGGAAACTACTACTGTTATCTGACTCAATGGACATATTATGCCCCCCAAACCGCCTTCTACATGTCCATATATTTATGCTACTCTCACTTTTGGTTAGAGAAGCTTCTCTTTTCAGACGGTGGGGACCATTGAAGAATCATCAAAGTGCTGAGAAGAAGCAACAGTGGAGTTCCCAGCACTAACTGAGAAATCTCTATCACAGCCTCCCAGGCTCAGGGCTCATTTTGGAAGAGGAAGGACTCTCGAAGTTGTCTTCTGGTCTCCACATGCACACACAAACACACACACGTGCACATGCATGTACACACACATTCATATGCATGCCCACAAACATGCAAACATACACGCACACAGACAATACCACACAGTCTATTTTTTTCAACTTTCCTTAGCTAATATCTCCCTTCACAAAATGCCACAGGCAAAGCTGGGCATGCTGGCATGTGCCTTTCTCGGGAGGGAGGCAGAGGTAGGAGGATTGCCGTGAGTTTGAGGCTAGCCTGGGACTACAGCATTCTAGATCAGCCTGGGATAGAGTGAGACGCTACTTTGAAAAAAATGCCACAGACAAGAAGACCTCATGCAAACTTGGAGATTGCCATGTGGACTTATTCCTTCCATTTTGTGCTGAAGGGAGAGGTTCAGAAACCGTAGCAGATACCCTAAAGCAAGAACTCAAAAGATGATAATAAAAGCCTCCATGAAGCCTTCAGCCCTAACAATTACCATCTTATCAGGAGCCTGTAGGCTCCATAAGGTCAGGGATCAGAACTCCTCAGCTGACATAGTTGTGGTACATAAGTTCAACTCATCCTAGGGGATCAATGAATATTTGTAAGGTTTTGTTGTGTTTTACTTTGTGAACATATATGTGTGTGTTAGTGTGTGTGTGCACGTGTGTGTGTGTGTGTGTGTAGGTATGCGTGCTCTGTGCACAAACATGCAGAGAACAGAGGGGATTTTGGGGTGTGCGTCTTCCTTTATTTGCTTGTCTGCCTGTTTCCTTGAGGAGGAGTTTCTCACTCAATCTAGAGCTTCTGTTTTCACCATCTGTTTGGTTGTTGGTCAACAAGCCCCATCAACTCTCCAGTCTCTGCCCTGTGCAGGACAGGCACAGAAGTGTGTGGCTTATATGCAGCTGTACACCAGCTTTTTTAAAAAAGTGGGTTCCTGGGGAGGGGGGAGTTGAGCTCATGTTCTCATTCTTGTAAGACAAGCATTTTACCAACTGAGCTATCTCCCCAGCCTTCAATTAATATGTCTTAACTACATTAATAATTAAAACAGATTGGGTCTCAATGTCCCCCAAAGGCCCATGGGTAAAGGATTTGTCTACAGTGTGGTACTGCTAGAAAGTGCTGGAACCTTTCAGAGGCAGGGTCTAGTGGGAGATGATCCAGTCATGGGGCATGCCCTTGAGTGAAACTGTGGGGCTCCGTCTGGTTATTGCTCTCTTTTGCTTCCTGGCCATGAGGTAAATAGTTTTGTTCCACCATGGACCACCACCAGTGTGTCAC
>PVHP010009189.1:0-48879 GCA_004024765.1 Zapus hudsonius
GAGTGTCTAGTAAATTGCATCACAAGGGTCAGGCATAGAATCCTGGAGGCATGTTTGCATGGTGAGTATAGATGAAGACTGAGTACATTGGATGAAAGTATACTGCCTATGATTTTCTTCACCTACAGGAAAGATGCCCAGAGAACTCTGATCAATAGTCTTTTGCAGTATTAGAATTTATAGAGCATACCAAAATGCCATAGAACACATCATATTCTAAGCAAGATGAAGTGAGTTTAGAAAAAGCTCAACATTTATCCCCACCCTAGTAATCACAAGTAGCTTGCTGATCTAATTAACACAGAACAGTCCTTTTTTAATATATGTTTCAAAAAACTATGATATTCATTTTAACACTATTATTTATGAACTCCTAAGAAAAAAGAGGTAATTAAATAAAAACAATATTTTTAAACAATCATTCATTTGAGTTGTTTAAATGAGACTGGAACATTGCATTAAAATATAGACAAGATGCAAGTAAATATTGAGGTGATAATTATTGAAACTGAAGATAGCTTTCTAAAAGCTAAATATGTTTATCTTTGAACTAATGTTGGGATCTGCAAATAAAAAAAGAGATAACATAAATTAGCATGATAATATTTAATCTTTAATTAAATAATATTTAAGATATTTTTAATCTTTTAAATTTCCTTACTATTTTAATTATAATTACTTATTAATTTTATTTAAAAAATACCATTCATATTTCTCAGATATTAGTAACAAACATTTCAATTGGATACATGTATTTTTTTTTTCCATTTGAGAAGAATATAGTGAACTAGGGCTGGAGAAATGGCTCAGTGGTTAAGGCACTTGCCTCCAGTGCTTAAGGCCCCTGGTTCAGTTCCCCAGGACCCACATAAGCCAGACCCACAAGGTGGTGTCCCTGGTGCGCTCTCTCTCTCGCTCTCTCTCTCTCTCTCTCTGCTTGAAAATGAATAAATAAAATATTTTTTAAAAAATAAAAAAGAATATAGTGAACTAAGTAAACCTCTGTTTTTATCTACCTTGACTTTAATAAGCAATAAAGTTTTTGGAAATAAGTATTACATTATCATGTTTTACATTTTATGTACTGTAATTGAATCAGCACAGTGATTTATCAGCATGTTCCTTGGGACAGTATTTGCTGGATAGTGCTTAGGAGTTCAAAGGATAATATAAACGGGAAAAGGTAGAGTCACCACTATTTTCTTCAAATAGAGCAATTTTTAAATGTTTTATTTATTTATTGTGTGTATGCTAAGGTGTCTTAATACTGAAAATGGATGCTCATCTGGATTTATGTAGATGGCTATAGAACTGAACGAGGCTTTGCAAGCAATTGCCTTTAACTGATGAGCCGTCTCTCCAAATCTGAGAGGTTAGTTTCTTAAATTCACTTTATATCATGAGAGGTTGTTTTATGTAAAAGTAGATAAATATGATGACAAAAGTTGTAGGCGAGATTTTTAAATTATTCACACATGAAATGGAATGAGGAATCTTCCAGAAACATTTTTGATTACTTGGAATGTCATCATAGGGATTGAGACAGATGGTAGGTTCAGGTTTTATGAAGAGCTCACTCATGTGTGCCTCACATTATCATTTACAACATGTTTTTTCTATTTTTTTCAAATTTTAAATGTATTCTCATCATTGTGATATAATCTGTATTACCCAAGATAATTCTAACATGTCTGAGATGATCCTAGTTTATTTTACTGAAATAAGGAATATACTAGCTTGAGTTACTGAGCTTACTTCTGGAGTCATAGACTTAACAACTGCTAACACTACATGTATGGTTCTGAGACAGTGTGAACCCTGCCTTCATCCTGGAATAAGAGAGAGATTGATGACTTGCAAGAGAGCCTCATGAAATCCACAAGAATACTCTCCCATTGGTGTGGGTTTCATGCTGAAATCAGGCCTACCATCCAGTTTCACTTTCCAATCCCAAATTCTGTGCCAGAGATACTAAGGTCTGGTTTTAATGGATGTTGTAAGCCAGTTCTCTGAACTTGAGCTTTGAGGGGACTTTGAATGTGATAATTCCTCTTTATTGATATTATTGCTACATGTTAAAAAATTTCTAAACTAACCTTGTGATTTGTATATTTCTTGATTTTGCATTACAAATATCTTTTGGTAGCAAGTGTTCCCTGTCTGTCACTATTGATGTGCAGATGTGTGAGCACAAAAACACCTTCCCCTTCTAAATAACATTTGACAACTTAATGGATGATAATAAGAAAATAACAGGAATTGATTAGGCATTATACCTAGGATACTAAGAATGGCATACTTGCAATTATAATTTTGTTAATGAAAATTTTTGATAAACAGAGGCTTAAAGTTCAGATTATTGTCCTTCTAGTTATAAACAGCAGGAAGGAAGAATTACTATAGGTCATTCAAAATGCAACTGATATAAATGTAAAAAAAGACCAATTGACATAAATTGGGATGTAACCAACTAATACATACATTTATTTAATAGTGTTGTATTTAAATACTAAATTAATATTTAATAAAATATTTGAATTTAAGCTTTTAATACTGAAATTGAATACTGAGGTAATATAATGCTATTTAACATGTTATAAATCACTACAAAATTTTAAAACCCTCTATATTCCAAATAGACACACAACTGTAATGTGACAGTCTTATCCGTGTACTACAGAAAATATGAAATAGGTTCATTACAACTTTTATGTCTGCTATTTCTTCCTACCTGTGGTCCGTGGATTCCTTGGGAAGTCATTGTGCACTAACACCCCGGTTCATCCTCATGGCTGGGTGGACAGAGTCTTAGGACAGTGGTGAGCTGACCAGAGGAAGAACTCTTGGGAGACACTTGCAATGAAGAGCTCATTTATTATTTCAGGGAGGGTGTTTTTATTTAGAAGGAAAAGGAGAGGCAGGGGCATAAGCAGCAAGGAGATTGGCAGGGGCAGGGTGGTCTGTGGATGTTTCCTGAAGGGATTGGCAGGGGCCAGTAACCTGTCTATGCCTGGTTTGCATAGATAAATTGGGGGGACTCTCTCAGCTCCAAGTGGCAGAAATTATGCATCTTTAGGCATGTGATGGATGGCAGTGGCTGCAGAGGAGCTGTGACCTTTGAACTTTTTATTGCCAGGGCTAGTTAGCTGAGGTATGTGAGCTCCAGTAAACTCAGGCCTTGAAGTGCCTGGGTTTATCAGGGTTTGTTGGGGCCCACCAGGCGGCTGGAGTTTACGGTGGTAGATGGCCAAAACTCCTAGTGGTCTCAGATAAGCATGAGATTATCGGGGTTTCAGGCCAGCCTCCACTTTCCTTTAACTCTATGTTCTCCATGCCCCTCAGCTGGGTCCCACACTACCTACCCCATTAGTGTGAACCACTCTCTTTAGCTATTTGTGTACATATGTCTTAATTCATAGAAATGTCTTCTTCGTATTTCTGTTCTATTCATTAAATATGCACTTTACCAAGAGACCCAGATGAAATCATGTTGTTTTCATTATAAATGATTAAAATTATCAAAATAATGCACAGAAGTATACTTTCCCTATGCTTAAAAATTTACAGAATCTTATCTTTGTTTTGGAGAAAAGGAAAGAGATAATTTTAGTGAAATTATAAATTTATAAATTTTCTAGCAGAAACTAAATTTTGTTTCCAAATTTATAAATTGTATCTATGTTATGACATGCATAATAATCCTCTGGGAATTAATTTTGAATGACATATAATTAAGGGTGAATTCTTTGTAGTTTTTATAATTGAAAAATAGTATCTAAATAATTAAATATGGAAATGTCCAATGTAAATAAAGTATTCCTAGTAAATGATTTTTTTCACTAGAATACATATATTTTATTTAAACATTATTCCTACAAATTCTCACATTTTTATTTAATATCTTTATTATGAATAAGTTTATACATTGCATGAGCAAATCTTGTAAATGTGACCCCGTTTCCCTACTCTCTGTCCTCACTGTGGTACCTCCTCGGTTCCCATTCTGGATCTGTCCATAGGTTAGGGGTTATGAACTGCAGCAGAGGTAGCCAGTTTTTCATTGTTTTTTTTCCCTTCCCCCTTTGTGTATTGTTGCTGAGGGGGGCAATGCCTCTGGATATTCTCCCCTACCATGGTCTTACATTCTTTCTGTCCCCTCTTCCGCTCAGTTCCCTGAGTCATGGTGGGTGAGTTTTAAGTCTGTAACAATGATCATTAAGGGACTAATTTAAATTAAAAACAGAATCAAGACTTAAATAATTCTCTTAATGATCATAGTTACATTTCAGTCTAACTCTTCAAGTTTGAATTATTTATATATAATTTATACATGTTTATACATATTTATATTTGGCATTTTTTTTCTAGATGGAAGACTCGCAACCACACAGGACCTACTGGGATAAATTTTGGGATTCCAACTCAGATCCATTCCATGGACCCAACCTGAGATGATGGGGGACACCCAAGTAGGAGATGATCCACTCCTAACTCACCATCTAGAGCCCTAATGAAACATTTAAGGGAATGGCAAAATGAGCATAAGGGCCACCTCCACAACAAGTCATTGTGGAAGGATAACAGAGATAGACACAGAGGATGCTCAAAATATTCCAAAGCAGAAATCCAGAGATTCTTAACACACAACAACATAGCAGACTTACAACCCACCCACTATGTCTCAGGGAACATTGTGGAAGATGAGGCAGAAAGACTGTATGAGCCACGGTGGGGGAAAATATCCAGAGACATTTCCCCTCAACAACAACAACAACAATAACACACACACTAAAGGACAAGGCTATCAGATGATAGTGGCAGTCTAACAAATGCTCTGGATCCATATGATGCAACTCAGGTAGAGTTCCAAGTTTGGGGACAGAAAAGAGTTGAGCAGCCCCAACATGAGGATCCCTGCCCTGGGAGGACCTCACCCTATTCCAGAGGAGTACCCTCAATGTCAATAAGGAGACAAGGGAAGCATCTGCACCTCATATCTCTGATAGCATTTGCTGGAAATTTATCTTGTTTATTACACAGCATGGCTTGTCTAAGATTGTGTCACAGTGCTACAGTGCTCAATTTGCTCAAAAAATAAAATTAAAAATAAAGGGCTACAGCTCGTGCAATTCATAACCCCCATCCCATGGACCAGATCTAGCAATCCCATAAAGGAGAACCTTCAGTGGGCTGGGGCCAGAGAGGAGGGAAATGGAGGTACCACCACAAGACATGTTCATACTGGTGTCTAATTATTAACACTAAATATTTTTTTAAAACAATGATTTTTCTAGTTTTACTTCTATTATTTTAACATTTATAACATAACTTTTATTAAAAGATAATATTAATCAATTTATTTTGGATGAATCATGTACAAAATTACAGTACATATACATATATATGTATATAAAGTTATAGATATATATGTTTGTGTGCATGTGTGTATGCAAGTATAATTTTGATGTTTTAAAGGTTAATTTTGAATTGTGTCATTTATTGTAAAAATTTCAGGAGAGTATTAAAGAATTGAAGATAGTCATTTTTTTAAATTCACTTGGATAGAAAGAAAAAATAATTACTTTGAATTAAAATAAATTTAATATTAATCATCAGTTTTCAGAGTTCTACTATTACTTCTAAACATGCAGGGAGATAATTTCAATGCTACAGGGTAAATAAACTTTTAATAGCTCTCTCAACATTAATTCATACAGAAATATTATCATATTTTAGGATGAAAATGTTTGCATATAAAATCCATGTAAGTTTCCTGTGATTTGGAAAATACCAGAGTAATGATGCTATTATTATTTGACTGAAAAGGAAAAACAAAAACAAAACCAAAACAATCAGCAAAGATAAGACAATAAACATATATTCAGAATATTATGCTTCATGGTTCTGAAAACTTAAACATATGTTTTGAATTGCAAAATGTTTATTTTTCATAAATCCAGAGTTTTACGGAGTTGCATTTGCCTTGAAATTTAGTACAGTTCGGAACTGAAAACTCATAGACTCTGCTGTTTGTGCTCATAATTCTATAGCAAATCTGTAATCCTTTAAAATATATAATAGAATGTGTCAATCCAAACTTGAAGGTTCATATTTTATTGTCATTTTACAAGAGCATTCCTTCTGTCCTCAGCCCATACTCCAAAGACAGCCTGCCACTTTGCAAACAACAGTTACCCAATTTTTGCAGCGAGTACATTTGGGATGATGGCACTTTGTAGGTCAAATATCCCTTCCAAGCAGTGGCTATTTATAGTGCTCTACTTTCCCGAAGAAATGCTGACATTGCAGTACTATGTTTAACTTCTGTGCTCAGATAACTGATTGGGATGATAATATTAGTTCCAGCTTTTACAGTTCACCTCTCTTCCTTCCCACTCCATTTGTGTAAATCATCCTACCTTGTTCTTTGCACAATGACAACTCTATCAATTCAGTAAATACCTCACCTATTTCTTTCCTTACTCGGAAGCATGTATTTCACTTTGAGATACACAAAATGAAAACAAAGCTTATTAATATTTTTCTCTAAGAGTGTAGACAGAAATACACACTTATTGTTTGTAAAGTTTTTCTTCCTTCTAGAATCTCTGAATGGAACAATGCTTGTACTGCAAAATTATAGTACAAATCATTTAGCATTGAGAAGAGCCCACTGAATCCTAAAGGGAATTTGTTACCGATTCAAGTAGTAATAGATTTGTCAATTATCCTTATTTGGGGATTTATATTTTGCCTGATTAATTTTCCAAAAGTCATAGGCTACAATGCAATCTTTTGAGTAACTGAACAAATCAAATTGCAAGGATATGGCTACACTTCTTTCTATTTGAGTAAGTTTTCATGAGTTTTAACTCACCAGACATCCAAACAAATATAAGTCAATGTCTACATTATATATTGGAATGAATACAAATAAATTTTCAGGGTATAGGCAGGTCCTGGTATAGAATTGTTTACAACATTATAGGAAAAATACAACCAATTGATAAGAATGTAAGTAGCTACCCAGATTTCACAGAGAAAATACAAGAGCTGTGTTTGTTTCAGAAATATTATGAACAATGCAAACCATTAGAGGGGCATGATCATGATTTGAGAGTCAAATTACTTTCTGTATTTCACTGAGAATTTCAATACAAGAACATACTGGAATCGGATCACAATCCCTTCTTTTACATTCTTTTCCCCATCCACATCCCACTGTTTCCTTCTCTTTACGAGTGGTCCTTCTTCTATTTTGATGTTTTATTCTTTCCATCCTCCTCCATAGTCTCTCTAATATTGAAGGGTTCGATATTTTGAAGTCCTGATGACAAGAAAAGCATCCAATATGAGGTCTTGGGTACAAGAGACAGTTCATGACTAGAAGTTAGTGTCCCAAAAGTCCTCTCCACCCTGTGACTCTTACATTCCTTCCACACTTGCAATAAGTTGTCAGTCAGGGAGGCCCAGGACCTTCCAAAGCAAAATAATAAAGGCCATTGCCAGTGCTCTTTGGGCCCCATCAGAACTACATGGTAAGACCTCTAGGTGAGAACACCGTGTGTTTCAGCCACAGAACATGGAAGAGTCAAGCTAGAACTGAGCTAACTGGAAGTCTCTCCTCTGTTGACTCTGTCACAGCGCTGGAAAGTGCTATGCAGGCAACTGGAGGAGAAAAGTCACCAACAGTCTTAATCAGAAACTGATCCTTCAAGCAACAAAACTGGCCAGCCAGGCAAGATGTGTTCATCTGTGCAATAACGACCTGTCAGGTATGGGGACAACCAAAAGCTCTCTGATTGGTATTGAAGTCTCCTCAATAAGAAAAGAAATCATAGCTGTTACTGAGCACTGTGTCAAAAGCTATGTCTTGGAAGATCACAGACCCTAGGGGCAAGCTTCTCTATCCTATCCTAAAAGAATAAGTTGTGTGCTTCAAATTTCCCTCTAACTAAATATGTTTATTCTCATAAATTGGTGCTGCTCTCACTTTTGGTTAGAAAAATTTCTTTTTGCAGATCCTCATAACTACTGGGGAGACCCAAGACTCTTCAAGATGATGATATGAAGAAGCAATTCTTCACACCCGCCAGGGCTAAGGGCACACATGGACAAGATGAGATGGAAGAGAATATTCATGTTGCTCTCTCCACTGGCCAGAGAAGTTTCTCCTTGAAGATGGCTGTGGATACTGAGAAAACACAAAAAGAGAGGCTGTTGAAAGCTCAGCAGTAAATGAAACTTACCTGTCATGGCTTCCAAGATTCATGGAACATTGTGGAATAATAGGCAGGATGAATATATATTCAGAGGTTTTCGTGTCTCAGATAAGGAATAGTTTAAGATCACAATGATAGAATTAAATAAAGCATTAATAGTGAATTTAAGACAGAGTATTGATCCAGTTCATTCAGCTACTTAAAATGCTTGATATAAAATTGATAAAATTTGAATTGTTTTTAAAAATGTGTGTAGGAAGTATCATTCCCTAAAATTTGATGCTTGTATTGTGACTTTATGAGAAATTTTTCTTGTATATAGGAAATACATACAAGAACAGTGGATTGAAAGATAGCTCAGTGGTTGAAGTAGCTTGCTGCAAAGGCTGCCACCCTGGGTTCAATTCTCAAATAGCCATGTTAAGCCAAATGCACACAGTGGTGCATGTCCTTAGAGTTCATTTGCAATGAGGCTCTGGTAGGTGCATTCTCCCTCTCTCTCTCTCTCTCTCTCTCTCTCTCTCTCTCTCTCTCTCTCTCTCTCTCTCTCTCTCTCTCTCTCTCTCTCTCTCATTTTCTCTTGCTTTTCTCTTTCTCCTCTCTCTTCTTTCTCCACTCTATAACTCTCTTCACAAATAAATTGGAAAATGAAAATATGATTAGTATATAGTAAAATCTCTCAGAAATGATGCAGAATATCATAAACCACTTCTCTCAGCTATATTTATCTCTAAATTTAATAAAGATTGTAAATAAAATTCAACCACAGGTTATAGAATTCTCATAATTAAAATTATAATATCATCACCACATTTTCAGATGGATCATTTGTGTAGGTTTGATAGCTGATATACTTACTATTTCATACTTAATGTTGAAATACTACAAAGTTATTTACCTTGAAAATAAATGAAGCATTACTTCAATAAAGGCTGGCATGGTCATTCATACAGAGTCTCTAAGTTCTGCATATATATATAACATTTGGGTACTTTTGCTCATGCCGAAACAAAAACAAGCATTTTGGTTCATGGTCTTTTGTTTCATAGATTTACATTTATTTCATAATATGAACTGTTTTCATTTGAGATTGAACAAAGGATTTTTTTGTATAAGAATGATTTTGTCATGTTGCCCATCAAATCCCAGGGCCCCGTACATACTTTACCAGTGTTCTCAGGAGAGCTACATCCATATCCCATGATGTATCTTAATATGATATCATGAATATTAATATTCATGAGGGGATTTTAATAAATTCTGAATAATTAAGTTTAATACTATCACTTAAAAGACAAAGTCTACTATTATATGAAAATTATAAATGCCTTGCTGGATTGTGTCCATGACAAACACACTGTGTGACTTTATGAGATTATGTTAAAAGTCATGTTTTAGCAATTCTTATTAATGAGTAATTTACAAAAAAATAAATAAACAACACCTAGCTAGGCGTGGTGGTGCACACCTTTAATCCAAGCACTCGGGAGGCAGAGGTAGGAGGACTGCCATGAGTTCAAGGCCACCCTGAGACTACATAGTGAATTCCAGGTCAGCCTGGACTAGAGCGAGACCCTACCTTGAAAAACAAACATAACAAACAAACAACAAAAAAAAACTTTCCTTGTTGACACAATGGAAGGGCATTCAGGACTGAAGTGACAATCAAATGAATATTTATGTTTTCTTTTTCCATATGCTAAAATAAGGTTGAAACTTAGAACTTTCTCAAAGTTAATTAGAAATTTAATCAATGAATAAGAGTGGATATAAACATTTCTAAAACATATTTTAAATTATATGAATGAGCCTAAAGGTTTATTTTTTTAAAATAACCAAATTGTACTACTTAAGCAGCGACATATCTTCATGTATTTCTGATGATGTGATCTATGTTTTTAATTATGTAATTATACAAAATGTACCAACTAGATTGTTTCAAACATATTTTCTGTTGTAACGTTTATTTTATTTTCAAATTTTGACCATGCACTGGGGCCATTTTCTTAATACATATTTAATGAGCACAAAGATATAAGGATGTTGTTGCAGACATGTTTCAACATGAACTCAGTAACTGCAATCCTAATCTCAACAAAACAAATATTAGTCAATGAACAGTGAAAATGAACTCGTAGGAAACAATGTGAACCTTAATAACTATTGAATGATTCCTTCTATAAACTATGTCTGGTTGAGATGCTCATCCCAGCAACATAAAGCTGAATACAACAGAAATTTGGTACCAGGTAGTGTAGAGTGTAGTGTTGCTGAGATAAATCGGACCATATGTATTTTGGTGTTTTAGAGTTTTTGTTTTAGCAGAATGTACATGGAATTGGAATTGGTACTCAGTACTGAAGACACTATGAAGCCATGTTTTGTGGGCTAATCTGGTGAGAATTTGAAAATTCTAAGACGGAAATGTATTTGGAGGCTTTGCTTATGAACTCTCAAAGGGGAAGGAAAGACCTCAAAGAACTCTGTTGGAACTGGGCAATAGAAATAAGGGGTTGCTACTTTCTGCTGCCCATGACTTGAGAGTTTAATCAGCACAATGTTTGATCAAATATTAGAACTGAGAGATATAAAATTTAAAGTCAGAAAATTTCCAACCAGTTTGAAATTACTGACATGGAGACAGGTTTTAGATTACTGAAGCAGTTATTGTTAAGGAAGACCAAAGGCTTTACACTGGAACAAAGGAAAGGATTCCTGAGGTAATTCCACTCAGGAAAGACTGAGTGGTAAAAATGCAAACTCTTTTGTAAGGAATAAAGTTGTATTAGCAACATGGTTGTGTCCTGCACACATTGTATTGATTTTGGAAGCATGAAAAAATCCTAAGTGGAAGTGGGTCATGAAAGGTACACAGTTCCAAGAGCCACTGCTCTGACAAGGCATATGAGAAAGGCTGTGTTGTCCCTTGATAGTCCTGATTGCAAGTCTAGTGAGGCCATTTTTTTAAAGTTAGATAAGAGCTGGAAGGGCAGAATTAGAAAATCCAAAGTCTTTTGTCATTGGATCTGATGATGGTCATGAACTGAAGATGTTTTTAGTTTGCCTAATGGGTATCGATTTTTGCATTGGTTCATTCTTTCCTTTTTTATTTTTTCAAGGTAGGGTCTCACCCTACCCCATGCTGACCTGGAATTCACTATGTAGTCTCAGAGTGGCCTTGAACTCACGGCAGTCCTCCTACTTCTGCCTCCCGAGTGCTGGGATTAAAGGTGTGCACCACCATGCCTGGCTTTCATTCTCTTCTTGTTATGCCTTTATAGAAGTGGTAATGTTTAGTCTGTGCCACTATGTATTGGAAGCATATAACTTGTTTTGGTTTTAAAGGACTAGAATTAGGGGATAGTCTTAAAGTTGATAAAGCTTATGGGAACTTTGAAGACGTACTAAATACAATTTAAAACATGAGATGATCATGAGTCTATTGGGGGCTGGGTTTGGAATGTGGTAGTTTTATTAAATATTGTTCCTTGGATTTCGAGTTGACTGGCTGGAAGAGGTGTCACCGCAGGCAGATCTGAATTCCAGCCCAAAGGTATTGAGATGGTTTGCAAGCTCCAGTTGTGCCTCTTGTTGTGCTGGCTGGTAGGTGGCACCTCGATCCTTGGATTTATGAATTGGGAATCAGATTCTTCCACCATTAATGGAACTTCCCCTTGAGTCTGTAAACTGAAATAAACCCTTCCTACATTAAACTTTATCTGGTTTGAATGTTGTTCCCAGCAATGCGAAGCTGACTACAACACTATTTTAAAATAGAGAGATTGAATTCTCATTTGTGACTAACGATCATATAACACACATAGCAGGATAATTAGTTTATAATTTAAAATCATATCCTCATGGAAGGCAAGATAGTGTAGAGGACCCATTTGGGATTAGAGGTCCCTCCAATCTCAGAAAGGGCTGAGATGAAGGAGTATTAACAGAGAATGGGTCAAGAAGTTCAGGAAAAATGAAGACAAAGAGGCCTGGCAACCTCAGAAATATCGATTTATAATCTTATTGGGCCTTATCCTCAGAGCCAGATGAGTCTGAGAAAGAGTTGATTGGTTTGGTCTCAGGTAGAGATCAGAACCCCTGAGTAGGAGATAAGAAAGAGCTCACTAGATGAGACTGCATCAGGCCTTTAATTTCAGTTCGGCTGGAGCAGCTTTTAGTTTTCCCCTAACTGGCTGATTCCCCTTCAGTATGCACAGTGGAGGCTGGATACATAAATAATGAATCCACAACAAAGAGGAACAAGTTCAGAGAAAGACTCTGTCTCAAAGAAGCACACAAATGAGCAAAAAGAACCATTGAGTATGGAGTATGTGCACCTGCACGCACACAACACACACACACACACACACACACACACAAGCACATCTACTAAACCACTGATATACAATACAGATTATTGTCATGAGAATGCTGAACACACTGCTTTATGGAAGAGACCAGCAAGTCAAGAAGTAAGTGCTCATCTGAGCAATGGTGGTGCTAAACCTAGGAGGGTAATTAACAGCTTACTGATTGGCTGAGAGATCTGCTCAGTGACAAGGACTCCTTAACTGGAACTGAGATCAAAGTCAAAATCCTATGTGGACCAAGAACCCGGGCTCCAAGGGGAAATTCCCACAACCAGAGAGCTAAAGAGAGACTATGCCCATTAGAATCTTGCCAAAATAGCAGTATTTGTCTCATTTAACCTATAGTGATCTCACTCTCCCGTGGAGATTCTGTTTGTATTTTTCAAGAGGCAGTGAAAGAGCCGTGGGCAACCCAATTCCACCAAGATATGGGATAATGGCTGACATCCCTAAAAGAGATGAACCACCCATGGCCCTATCATGTATGCCCCAAATGAAACCTACAAGAAAGTGGCAAATTAATAAGAGACCTTTCACCACAGCAAGTCCGATAACCCAATGTCAATGAAGACAGACACCAACGACATCCAACACAACCCAAAGCAGAAGTCCAGAGACACTTAAGAGCTCAATAATAAAGCAGGCATAAAACTCACCCACCATGACTCAGGGAACTGAGTGGAAGAGGGAGCAAAAAGAATGTAAGAGCCATGATGATGGAGAGCATCCAGAGTCATCATTCCCCTCAGCAACAACACACAAATGTGGAAGAGGAAAAAATACTGGCTATGTCTGGTGTAGTTCCTAATCCTTTATGAACAGATCTAGCACATTCACCGAGGAAGGACCACAGTGGGTAGGGGACAGAGAGGAAGGAAATGGGTCACCTTCACAAGATTTACTCATACAATGTATATACTTTTTCATAATAATGATATTATAAAACAGGAAGAAAAATGGGAAAGGAATCAATAATAGAATCTTGTTGAATAAAAATAATGTTTTGAAAATTATAAGAAATATACTCTCCAAAGGCATGAGTTACCCTAACATAATTCATATACAAAAAAGAATTTAAATATATAAATTTGAGTATGTGCAATATGATTACTTATATTAAACTCAAAAATGATTGAAAAGAACAAGCAGAGTAGTTGAAACATGACAAGGTAATTGTACACTGTAATAAACCAGCACATCATGCTGGCCTATCAGCAAGCATACATTGACTTAACAGTGGGGTTTAGCACTGCTTGGGTAATTTATATACCCATAAATGGCATATATACTAGTTAATTGGCAGAAAATAACCATCTGAATATGATATTTCAACACATATTAACCAAGAGTATTTCCCTTTTAGTAATATTCTAGAGTAAAATTGTGTTGCAGCATAAAAAAATGCTTGAAAATCCTTTGCAGTAGCACATGGGTCCACAATGAGGTGCATTTCAGTCAGGAGGAGCCTCCTGACATGTGACAGCTTTGATTTGTCTCTACATCTTACAAAAGATGTTCAGAAAATAATGTGCCCATTACTAAACACACACACACACACACACACACACACACATACACACTCTCACTCACAGACACACACACACACAAATACTTCCTTCTCTAAACACTTGCACATGCAGCAACAGGTTTGGGGTTTCAATAACATTCTGAGATATCCTGAACAGTCGGTCATATATTCTTTAATAAGTTATTAATTCTTAGGCTATTGGAGAAGCTGGAATAACTCATAAAAATGAAATATAGAAAAAGATATTATCTGAAACCTATTCAAGAAATGAATACCCAGGTACTGACATTTCACAAATGCCTTACTTTAAAGTAAATTAATGAAATATTTTTCCCACTAAAAAGCTCTAAAAAGCCACAGGAGTACTATGGGAATTTAGGTTAATACTGCTTATATGTTTACAAAAATGGTTCATGTAGGACAAATAGTTTTTTCTCACAGGCTAATAATAATACATTTTCATTACCATTATATCTAGAAATTAGTATTCTGTAAGTGTACATGCAATTACATATTCATTTTATAACATCACCTTTATAAACATGCATATATTCTTTGTGCATATAATTCTTCAAATTATGACATATTGAGAAAAAAGGTAGATTAATTTATTTCCATAATACATAAGTGTCATAGTCAGCCACAGGCCTCTGGGATGAATCTTCAACCCAGGCACAATTTGGGGGAGGAAAGTATTTATTTGTAGCTATAGATACAGGGGAGGATCCAGAATGCAAAAGAGGCTGGCCCTTTTTCATGGGTCCCAGCAGAGAGAAAAACCCATCACCTACACACAACCCCACACACACACACACAATAGCAAAGAGGCAGGAGGGCCAAGGAGAGAATTTCTTCCCTTTTATATAGCCTTAGGGTGGGGTCTTACAATCCTTCCCCAGACTTAATGGCTTCCTGAGTCTCTGGAATTTTCTTCCTGCACTGCCCACACAGGAAAGGATGTTTACCTCTAGCTTCTTTGAGCTTCTTTACATCCTGCCCCCTACTGAGAGGCTGCCTTCCTGTATACATACTCAGAGACCCACCAATGATAATTAAAAAGATCCAAGTTGACAACAAAACCTAACCATCACAATAAGCTTTTGTAAAACAGAAAGATTTTGAAATGGCTTATTACTGATACTATTATAAAATATAATACATGGTTTATTCTTAAATAAAATACATTTATTTGACACAATTTATATGTTGACAAGTCAAAAATGGTAGCATTGTAAGATGTTGTGAATTGGCTAATTTCTCGCATTTTTAAAATGGTGATAGTTATTGATGTATATTTAGTAATATTTCCAAGTTATAATATTATTACAATTCAAACCTCACGTAAACATTTATAGAACTAAATATAAAAATTAGCAAACAGTGCCATCTACTACAAAGAGTTTAATATCACTCTCTACTTAAAGTAGAAAAACAGAAAATATTCATAATGAATATGCTGTGTTGTATATGATTAGATGCGGCAAAGCCACTGGCATTGCAGATATATATTTGTAAACCTCATATTCATGTATGTAATGTAGCAATGTAGACATTTAGAACATATGTCATCTTTAGTACAGGGGTTCAGTAAAGAAAATATTCTAAAAAAAAAAGAAAATATTCTATCTTATTTTATAGTGGAAAAAGGAATGAAATCTTGGTATTTTAGAAAAATAAAAATGCTAACTCTTCATATAAATATAATTATGAAGATATAGTATATATTCCTTTTCTTTTGCTAATGGAGGCATGTAATTTTAATTACACATTAATTCAAATACATTATAATATTTTTAAGCCAAAGCATTTTATAAAGAGTAATGGTCCCAAATACCTTTCAAAGTTTCTAAAACTCTAAACCATCAACATTCATAACTAATAATCAATTTGGTGGAAGAGTTGAATGAGAAACATACATGAGTGTACTAGGAAAAATCCTATGGCTAAGTCCAGTTTCCCGATTTGTATTAAAACCCTATTGCCGAAGAAACCACAGAATGCCACTGATCAGCATCGAGAGACCCTTCAAGGTCCGGAATAGTAACCAGCCCCCAGATGCCAGTTAGTGCAGTGCTAGAAGGCACTGCACAAGCTTCCATGGAAAGCTGATCAACAACAGCTGGAGTAAACAGAGACCACTGGCATGAAACATAGTCTGCGGCCATGAGTAGGCTGACCACACCTCCTTCTGGGAGAGAACAGTGAACCAAGGAGCATTCGTGCAATGGAGAAACCTGGGCCTGGGGGAGACAATCAATAGCTTTTAGATTCGGCCAAATATTCCACTTAGTGATGGGGAGCCCTTGACTGGAACTGGGGATTCAGGGCGATTAGGCACCAGATCCCTTACTCTTGGGCTCACAAGAAAAGATGCAATATGGGAGCAATTGACAGGGAGCTACTAAAAATAGAATCTAGGTAATCCAGAATTGTGTCTATTTATTGACCTGTATTGATCTAACTCTCCTGTGGATATTGTGTTTGTATTTTTCAGGATAAAGCGAGAGAGCTGTGGCCCATCTAATCCTACCATCCTACGGTAGGCAGATAGCTGAGATCCTGGCAAGAGATGAGCCATCACCGTCATATGGAACCCCGCAGAGAATGACAGGATGAACAAGGGACCCACAGCCATTCAATCAACACAGGATAAACCAGGGTGACAGAAACCAACAATTTTCGACACAATGACCCTTAACCTCACAACATTAAAGCAGCCTTAATACTCACCCACCAAGACTCAGGGAACTGAGCGGAAGAAGGGGCAGAAAGATTGTGAGAGCTGTGGTGGGGGAGACTATCAAGAGGCATGGCACCATTCACTAACAACACACTTGTGCCAGGAGGACCGGGCTGAGTACTAGGCTATCCATGGTCCCCTGCAGCAAGGTCTGATCCAGAAGGCCCACAGAGGAGGATATCCAGCTGATAAGGGATGGGGAGGGGGGCATTGGGGAATTGGGGAGAACTCATTGTTTGCTCACTAAATAATGTAATTCATTATGGACAATAAATAAATATATAAAAATTATATTTATTCATTTCAAGCAGAGAGATGAGAGAGAGAGAGAGAAAGAGAGAGAGAGAGAGAGAGAGAGAGAGAGAGAGAATCAGGGCCACCACCTTGTGGGTCTGGCTTATGTGGGTACTGGGGTATTGAACCCGGGGCCTTAGGCACTGGAGGCAAGTGCCTTAACTGTTGAGCCATCTCTCCAGCCCATTAATTAAAATTTTAAAAATAGGTTGCAGTATGTTCTCTCCATGTCACCACCCTTCCTTTTCTCTGAGGACCCTCTTCAGTAAGGTTGTTGTTGTTTACTGGGCCTCAGGGTGTTTCGAAACCCCTTGGGGCTCTTCCAGTCTTCCTGCCCCTTCTTCCACAAGAGCCCCTGAGCCTTGGCTGGTATGCAGTCAGTTAGTGCTGACTTCTCTGCAGCCTCTGTATTTCTGTAGTGATGTGTACAAAACAGTACTGAATTCCTGGGTTTGGATGTCAGGCTAGCATTGAGTGCTATCCTTAGGCTGCTGCTTCCTGAGCATTTCTTCTTGACCCCAGTAAATGTGACTGTGGTGGCACCCCACACTGCCAGCATTTGTCTGTTTTCTTGTGCTGATGAATCTTGACTCTCCCCAATATTGTCTGCCATCTGTAAAGCAGATTCTAAAAGCAAGGGTGAGAGAAGCTTTGATCAAAGGGATATGCTTAGGAGCTTGGCAGACATTTTGATGAGACTACCCTCATCAGGGAACCAGAACCCCTGGGGGCATTGTGATTAATCTGACCATGGAGTACTGACTTGGTCCCCAGTGACATTCATGAGTTCTCTCCCACTGAGTGAGCCTCATGCCAATTGGAGGAACGTTGGTTATCTACAAAGACTGTTTCACTATTGCACATGTGTGTAGTTCTTGTCTGGTTGGTGGATTTAAATTAAACTAACTATGTAACTTATGTGATTAAGATTTATTTTTTAATGAAATTTCATTGTATATTTTAAGGTATATAATATGATGTTATTAAATACATATAGGTAATAAAAAGTCATTGAAGTGAAGAAAATTCACATAATCTCTGTCTCACACAGTTACATTTTTATTTTCTTTTTTATGGTCAGAGTATCTAAAATATACCCATCTAGCATCCACATCAAAGAGTTTAATTTTATAACGTGACATTCCTAACTAGCTCATTTAATGTTGAGATTGTTTGTCCTATGTGCCTACTATTATCTTCCTTTAACCTACCCCACAAATGTCAACCGTTCTTTTATTCTTGCTTTTTGTGCATATTAACTTGAATTCTTTTTAGTTTATGCTGTACATATAATTATATTTGACTCTGGTTCATTATTCTTAACATAAGATGTGTGTCCTAGGGTTAATTCATGTACTGATAAATGCTAAGATTAAATTTTAATATAAAAAGCTTCAATGGCCAAAGAATATTGACTTGGGGTTCAGGGTCTTTGAGAGCCTTAGAGCCTTAGCTCAGCTCATGGGTGGACAGAATCTCAGGAGCTAAGGCTCAAGAAGATCACAATGACATAAGGCTTGTCCTGAGTTAGTGGCCTCTGCATTCTTATTTTATGAATGTTGACAAACATAATCCATAGACCAGAGGGTACGATATAAATTTTATAACTGAGGACAGAAAAAGCTTTTTGTTGAATGAATTCTATAAGTTATTGGACTTTCATATGACTTTACATGACAATTTTCTTTTTTAATTTACTCATTGCCAGAGGTGGGGAGAGAGAGAGGGAGAGAGAGAGAGAGAGAGAGTTGAGTATATAAATGCCCCAAGACCTCCTGGAATGACAAACTCCAGATGCTTGTGTACCTTTTGTGCACTTGGCTTTATAGTGTTACTAGGGAATCAAACCCAGGCCATCAGGCTTTGCAAGCAAGCATGTAACTGCTGAGCCATCTCTCCAGCCAACATAATAGAGTTGAGAGACATATTTGAGCTCAATGGTTGAACCACAGTACTTGGCACAATGTTGTTCCTCGCCAAGTAAGTAGTACAATTTATTGACAATGCACTCAACATTCTGAAGTACAGAAAGTGTGAGGTAATGTACTCTTGTAATTAAGCCATTACTTGTGGTGATTTGTTAGACAGCATTAAAAAGTGAATCTGCCATCTTTTCAACTTCCACAGTGGAAAAACACGATGCGAAAGTAGGTGTTGCATGCATAGTACCAGTGATGATGACCAGCTTCAGGAGACCAAACCATGTATAATGGGCGATTAGCCAACAAAGCTTCCCTTTATTCAATGGGTCAAATCTTTCCATGTGCAAGTCATATCATCTTATTAGTATTCTTGAAAATATGGTAATATTTTCTTTTAATTCTCATTAAAAGAAAACCATATAACCACATACACAATATACGTAAATTAAGGAAGGGAAAACTTCATATGGCCCATGGTTTGCAGAGGTTCATTTCCTGGTCCTTGGGTTCATTGATTTTGAGTCTATCATGAAGCAGAGCATGCTGGTGGCTGGGGCCAGCAGAGGAGAGAGCTGTTTGTTGTTCCTGCCCCATGGAAGACAAGAGGGAAAGAGAAAGGAAGGGATGGAGGCCAGATAGAAACTTTAAAACCATGATCCGGCCCCTACTTCCTCCAAGCAGGTGCCAACTCCTGGGATCTCCCACCTCAAAAAATAGTGCTACCAGCTAAAGCCCAATTGTCTGTGACATGAACCCATGGCAAGTTCAATCCATAAAAGCCTTTACTTAATAGACCCAAAGCATTTGCTCAAATGATTGATAGACATGGACAATGTGTTTGCCAATAGGAATGATCTCTAAATCTTATGAAGTATGTATCCATGTCTTATTTCTACTATCTCTCACACAAATGCAACAGCAAAAACAATTTTGTCATAATTTGATATGCAACTAGACCTTGACCAATTCTATATTTTGTTTTATTTGTATACAGGTGACACCAAGGTATTCATTTCTTTACTTTTGCTAATTATTTTTATGAGAATCACTAGTGGTAAAAATATAATTTAATTTAATTATGTTTGCTATTTAAGATGTCATTGATTTATCATGCATTTTACACCATAACTATGAATGATGTATTTACCAAAGAACATAATGAATATTTATATGGAGAAAGAGAGGGAAAATCAACCCAAAGTATTTACAAAAATACCATATTTTTATCTATTTATAAAATAATGCATAATTTAATTAATTAGGTAATTTGTACATAATCAAATATTGTTTTCAGAATTTATGCATCATAAAAATGTTACCTAAAGATAACATAAGCCAAATAAAGGGACCTAAACACTAAATCAATCTTAATTATTTTTGCATGTGTTGAAGGGTAACAAAACAGGCAAGCATTACACCTCCAGGTCTAATATATATTAGATCAGTTTTAATTTTATGTGCTATTTTACTGTATTTAAGATTGAGTTCACACATTTCATATGAATTGTAGATAAAACACTTTATAATTGATTTTACTAGCACAGTTGAACAAAGTTTAAGATTGCCACATTTTCCTTTTGTTTTCCTTCCCCATTCGTCATGCAACACCTCCACCCTTCTACCCTCCAGCACGGGATAGCTTGCTTTCTCTTCTCAGATTCCTCTCTCCTGATCTATTTAGAACTATAGATAACACTTATCCTCACACCCTTTATTTACATACATACAAACACTTACTCTTGGAAGTTCCATGTGATAAACAACATGCAATTATTTTCTTTCTGGGACATGACTACCTAACTTAGTATATATTTTTTCAAATCCACCATTTTCCTTGAAAATTTCTTAACTTAATTTCTTAACTTATTGATGAGTGAAATGCTATTGTATATCCATATCATAATTTCATTTCATAGTCATCAGTTGATGAACATCTAATTTGATTTGATTTCCTAGTTATTGATAATAGAACAGTGATGAACATGTTTTTCTTTATGAGAGTTGACAATAAGAAAGCATCTCTGGGATCTAAATAGGCTTAGAACTTCCCAAGCAAGGTTGAGTTCTCTTAAACTAGCAATATATTCTTGTACAAGAATAAAAAATCAGCAAACAATTGCATGTACTAGCACATTTGTATATGTATATAAATTTGTCAACTTAATTTTTAATATAAAAAGTCAGAATTAAGTTAAGATTTGGAAATTTTCTTAATGCTGTGGACATAATAGACATTTGAAAAAGATAATAAAGAAAGGGTTTATATGTGAATTTTAATTTAAATTCCAGATATAGCAGAAACAGACGATGTAATTTTGTGCAGGCTACATGATGATGACTGTTAAGAGTTAAAAACATTTTCCATTAAAGTTAAATCTGGACTGAATTTCTCTAAATTAAAATTTGTAGTATGTAAAAATTTCACATGTATCCAGAAAAAAAATGTTTGGTATTTTTACATTATTTATATAAATGCACTATAATGATACATAATCAAGTAATTGCATATTCAATTTTTGTATACAATTTGACTCATCTTTGGGAAGATGCAATTTAGAAATCCAGATTTTATCATATCCTGAAATTATGTCTCTCACTAAAATTATTTAATAAATATACCTCTTTTTATTATATCCACTTTAGCTCTCTAAAACAATTGTATTATGAAAAAAGTATTATTTTTATGAGTCCTCATAACTCTGTCCCAATTTAGTAAATTATCTAAGATAGTATTAAAATATCCCTGTAATATAATTTCTTATTCTTAGAATTGCTTAGTCATTGTGTATAATAATGCAACATTTGCGCTTAGTATTTTTGGCATATCTTATACACAAGGGTTTCAAATCATTCTGCAAAATTCTGCTCTCACCCTCAGTTAGAGAATCTGGATTATACAGGTAAATTATCTGTTGAATTGACAGAAAATACACTGCTAAATTACCGATTCTGTCAGATAGAGAATTATATTTTAGAGTGAAATAAAATTTTAATAATTTTTCAATATTAGGAAATTCAAAATCCTTGAGTTCTGAGAGTGGCTTAAAAATGTGTGAAATATGTAAAGAGTGTCCAGCCATGGAGATAACACATCCTAGTGCAGATGTAAGTTAGTATTTACATAAGTGTTCAGATCTCAGGCACTGTAATTTTCTACTGTGACGATTTTTGCTCCACTTATGTGTACACTATGTATACATGCAACAGGTTCTCAGTCTAGAAATGAGTGAAACCCTTCTGTTGAATCTCTCACATTCTCTGGCATGTATACAGGTCCCTGGCAGATGTGATAAAGATGACTCCTGTGCTTGGCAGTTGCCATATTTTTCTTGTCAAGTTAGGAATTGTGGATCTTCCTGGTTTTCAATTTCGGATGGAGTGTCCAGATTCTTTAACTGAGGGCCAGAGCTGCTCTCACACGAAGTTAGAAAGTCTGGATTTTCCCAAATAATTTATTTTTTGAATTGACTAAAAGTATACTGCTTAATTACTGATTCTATTTTCCTTTTAGAGGGAAATAAAATTTTAATTTTTTAATATTTAGAAATTTAAAATAATTGAGTTCTGAGAGTGGCTTAAAACATGTGAACTGACTGTAAGGTGTGTACAGCCATATAGGTAACACACCCCAGTGCAGAAAATGTAAGTTAATGTTGACATAAGTGTGTGTAGGCCAAAACACCAGAAAAGGGATAATAAGAGAGAGGTTGAGATTTTATGGGAGTTGGGAAATGAGTGAGTAATGGCATCCAGCCATAACACAGCAGAAAAGCATAAGAATCACTAGATTGAATAGAACAAGTAGAGATAGTGGAAACATAGGGGAAAAGAGGAGAAAAGGAACAAGTGAAAGAAAAACTGAGGAGAATTAATGTCATGAGAAGATGTCAGGACATAATCCAATAATTTTGCAACACTAAATAATGTAAACCCAATTGAGGAGGACCCACTGAAGAATGGACATAGTAGAGAAGGTAAAGAAGACAATAGCCATTGGATAGAGAACCAATATCAATTATGATCATACAGAAAAATTCTTGTTTTAGTATAACATAAAATATTAAGAAATGATTTTTAAACCCTTATGTATATTATTAATCTATAATAATTTGTTGTTAATTTTAATTATTTGCACATTTTAAGATTGTAGGAATGTCAATGTGTGAGTTTGTGTGTGTGTGTGTGTGTGTGTGTGTGTGTGTGTAATATGTATCTGGGTGTGTGTACTTACACAGACCACGGTGTGCCAGTATAAAAGTATAAATAAGTGTGATAAATCAAGGTGCGTCTGCCATAATTTTCTGTGCCATGGGGGTCTGTTGCATTGTCAAAGTGTTAGTTTCTCAGTTTCAAATTCTCCTGGACAGAATGAACTTTATCATCAGGACAGTGAGATCGCAGGGTTATATGTTGAAGATATGATGTTGTAGTCAGCTTTCTTTCTTGTTGCTGGCAGAAAGATCCCAACCAAAAGCAGCTTGTGGAAGAAAGGGTTATTTGGCTTATGTATTTGAGGCATATGTAAGAGGTTTCCTGTTTTGTGCCTGCTTGTGTCCTGGGAACTTGGGCAGGATTGCTTTGTATAGAAATGGACTGATATGAGCAGATGGAAATGGCAAAGAAAGAAAAAAAAAAAGATCTTTGGGCTGAAACTGCTGCCTGTTCAGCTGTAGTTGTTTGAGAGATGACAACCATTGAGATTGGGCCAGGTGGTCTGCATTGGGGCAACAGGAAGAATGCAGACTATTTGAGGTCAGGGACCTGAAAGCTGAAGTTTTCCTGCTTTTCAAAATTGGCTTTGTTCCCCTTGGATTAACCAGTTGGTAGCCCACCTGAAACTATAGAGTATAACAAATGTAGGAAGAGAGGGTCATGGATTTGCAACACAGTTTTGCTTTTGGAAATGGCCATGGGCAGTATGAAGCTGGTATGTTCTCTTACCTATGAGGAGGCTAGTTAGAGCCATGAGGATGAACCATGGGTTGCAGTGGAGAACCACATGAGATGCCAGGACTATGAGATGGTTGCCAAAGACAGCTGCCAGAACCAGATGTTTTCCCTAACTGTGAGAAGCTGAGCTGAAGGGGCAGAATCAGAACTCCAACATACCAATCATTGGTTATTGTCAGACTTTGTGTTAAGAGTTTGAAATTTGCCCTCTTTAAATCTTTTATTGGTTCAATCTGTTTTTGCTATGCCCAATGCTACCAGTTGCAGTGTGAATTGTTCTGTGCCCCTTTTTGTTGTTATTGTTTGGTATTGTGGCTCAGTTAAAATTGTAGATTATGGTGTTATTTTCATATCATTGTCAGGATGAAAACTGGTCTAAAAGCATGAGCAGAGAGTTGGAAATCACCTCTGTTGCAGCAGGTGGGAAACAGCAGCAGGAAGGTGTGCCAAACACTGGCAAGTGGAAGGTAACTGTAAGCCCCTTAAGTCCACCCCCAACAACACAGCTCCAGTTAGATTCCAATACCTAAATTGCCATCAGCAGGGGATCATGCATTCGGAACAGAGGGTCTCCTGGGTCAAACCATCACACATGAGTTCTATTAGAAAAATGAAGCATATTGTATTACATGATTACAATTTTTGAGCCAAGTAGGTACTTAAATAAGCATAAATAAATAAATAAGCAAAAATCTTCTTTTGCAGCATAAAGATGTGCCTTTTAAACATATTGCAAAATCCATGTCAGATACATGTCCTATTTGCATTCTTAAAAGTATTTGTGCCCTGGGATGATGGCCAAGTGGGTAAAGGCTCTTGTTTGTGGAGCCTGAAGTCCAGAATTTGATTCCCCAGTTCCTATCTAAAGCTGGAAAACCAAAGAAGCGCATACACCTGGAGTTCTGTTATACTTCAGAAGGCCTTGGGGTGTCCTTTCTCTCAATACCTCAATCTTGTTAAAGTAAATAAATAATGAATAAACGTATAAATAAATTTGGTGACTCTACAGCTAATGGCAGGTTTTAAAAATAAAACTGACACATGAAAGTGTTTTGGGGATAATGCATGAAATGACACGAGTTTCTTAGTTAAGTATTCTTGGACTCTACATTACAAATAAATCAGGTTTACTTTACTAATTATGAATGTTTCTATAAAGATATATTGTATATCCATCATCTTCCTATTGGTTGATCTTCAAAAGGTCCTTTCCCACACCAACATTCACTATTGGTTCTTCAAAGTACCAGTCAGTCTCTGGAAGAATAATCCTTCCACCCTGAATCTCAGAATTATTTCTGCCCTAAATTCCCCAATAATCTATGAACTTTGCAAAAAGCATTGAATGTCACCTTTGCGTTCAGATCTCAGACACTGTAATTTTCTGCTTTGAGGAATTTTGTGTCTCCTGGGTGTCTTCTGTAACTACATGCAAAAGATTCTTAGTCTAGAAGAGTAAAACCTTCACGTTTAATCCCTCACTTTCTCTGAGAGTCAGCAGGTGGGATAGAGATGACACATGTGCTTTCCAATTGGCATTTTTTCTTACCAAATTAAGAATTTTGTTTCTTCCTGGTTTTCAATTTGTGGATGGAAAATCCAAATCTCAGATAACCGAGGATGAGTGCATTCTGAAAATATTGTTCCATAAATGAACCAAAAGGTTTAGTCAATGCCCCAGGTGTAGCAGTCACCCACTGCAAATAAGGGCACCCTCATAATTTGATTAAAGATGCTCAAACAAAACTCCTTATAGGATTTTCATTATTTATAGCAATATGCAATTCAAATCAGTGTATAAACCCTTACTAAACAATCATGTATTACATGACCAACATGTAATACAAAGGTGTGTAGTCTTATAAGAAGTCACTATTTCTGAGTAGCACCAGCTGGGACGAGAGGAGCAGAAATGTCAGTGTTTTGTAGAACCATGGAGTTATAGATTTGTGCCTATAGAAATAAGCCAAGTCCTCCCTTACAGAAAGATGACATATATTACTCAATAGGCTGTTTTCTTTTTACCAAGAGAGATGATATTTTACACAAGTGCTGACTTCATAGGCTACCTGATGAGAAAGCTAGCTGTTTACTATTGTCCTCAATGGAAATAGAGTTAGAATTAGAATTGAATTTGTCTTGGTTGATGAGGTCTCATATGTCATATAGCAACTTTTTTTTATTCTTCTGCAAAAGCACGGATACTCATGTTTTTCTGAAGTATATAATATTGTTGAAGACAATAATTTTGGATAGAATTGGCATAACTATTGCTCCCATAAATAAGTAGCACTTTACCAAGGAATGGAAGGAGCGAATTTTTAGATTAATATACTTGGTAGACTGTGTGTGTATGTGTGTATGTGTGTGTGTGTGTGTGTGTGTGTTTGAGAGAGAGAGAGAGAGAGAGAGAGAGAGAGAGAGGGAGAGCATTATTGTGTGAACATGAAAAAAAGGTAATAACTAGAATGTTGGCCATGGAATCCTCTCTGCATAGCCTTATGTTTGCCGTGTTTATATATGTAAAACAAAAATGTTTAATTTTGTTAGAACTCCATACTTTGTTCTAAGTTCTAATTTTTTCAAGTAATTGAAAAGTTTCAGTGTTTCATCACTTTTAAATGTGCATGTTAGTTTTCATATGCATAATCTTAGATGAAAAGATTAGAAGGTATTTTTGGTTCATTCCTCTCAGATCTAATAGCCAATACCTTAAGTAAGTCATTAACTAGAGTTAAAATAATCTTGGTGGTTAGCAATCTTAAAGCATTCACAATCACAGAACTGAGGAAAATATATTGAAAGAGAAAAAAAATGGAAAATTAACACATTGTAATTATCCTCAAATATTTTGTGCACATTTCAATTGTATTCACGTTTTTGGCTATAATGACTTGGTTTTTCTTTTTTCTTTCAAAGTCTTAGGTATTCTTATTGTTAAAGATTCTAAGGGCCTCTCAGTCCTGAAACATTCAGGAAATACTCCCGGGAAGATTTATATAGCAGTGCATTTATTATGATAATGTACTTCCATGATGACTAATATTGTTATAATGTGCTGAGATCTAATTAATCTGAGTAATAATAGAATATTTAGGCAACAAAATAAAAATGCAGGATTTCTAAGCAAAAAAACTTCACATCACAGAGCAAACTCTTTCTTCTGAATATTTTTGCATATTCCTCTGTTTACCCCTTCTTTAAAAAGTAAAACAAAACATAGTCAGCATTTCCATTCTTTTCTTCTTTCTTTCATAAAAGAAAATGCCACCCACACTATTCTGTTAATTTGGACAACACATATATTTTCTTGAATATATAAAACCCAATTTCACAAGCATGCATACTGAAATCAGTGTTCATCCAATGAATCAAAAGTTTTGATGAAGCACTTTCAGTAGGGTCATTGGGTAACCTGTTTCATGATATTGGTTACAAGGATAAGGATAGGCATTTCAACCACACATTTACTACTCAGACTGAAGTCCAAGAGGTGCATGACATTGGGGATGTGGATTTAGGGACTACTACTATGTGGGTAGTAGTCATTTTAAGACTCTTAAGCAGTAAATGGGATTGTCAACAAACACACTGTCATGATATCCATTTTTGTTTATGTGATTTTTTTATTCTGGTATAAATACAGGAATATTAAGTGATATGTACAAATTACTGCTTTCAAAAATTGGTTTATTTTGGTAATAATTTTAATAGACTACCTAAGTAGTAATTTTTACTGTTAGAATATAAAGCACTCTTCATATCAATAACTTTTGGTAATTCTCTTCACAAGAGAAATCTGTCAATCAATAGTATGACACTGGCTCTATTAATAATGGAACCATAAAAATCATAGAATGGATCCAGACAAAATGAGTAAAATAATAAAAACTTATATTCATTAGACATTTGATTTTTTTGCTTCTGTTGAAATGCTAAACAATTTAAACCAAGATGTTATGATCATCGTGCTATAGTTGATTTGCTGATTTTTTCTGTCCCTAACATTTTGTAATTATACTTGGCATGCTACTTGTTACAGAGTTATCCCAAGAAGTAAGGTATAATTATCCCAATTATTTAAGGCTTAGATGACTGAGGGAGAATTAAACTTATTGTCTTGTTGGGTAGTGACAAATTGCTAAGTATATTGATGTTTATCTTCGCTGTTCCAAACTTGAATTCACATGCATACATAAATATCCTGAAGGCATATTTTGAGGGGTTTTTTTTTTGGTTGTGCTGAGGAAAGAAGAAACAAATCCCCCAAATAATGTTAGATCATAGCTACTCTAAGATTGAAAAATAGGCATTGGTGTTCTTTTGATGTCTGTTGGCATATTTTCAGAGAAACAATATCAAAGAAATTCAATCTGGAAGACACACAAACAATCCATAATCAAGCTAAATAAGTGATTTTCAAATACAGTGGGAAGACTATAAAAACCAGTGTAGATCTGCTATCTTTATTGTCTCACTTTGTCACTAAATGTGGGTTAACACTACTGTCCTTCAGTTCCTATAGAGCACACAATATCAACTGCCATGTTGCACAGTCATGCTCTCTTGAAATTCTCTCCAATTCTAGTGAGCACATACCTAAACCCTTCCACATCTTTCTGTGTTATTCATCATATTCTATAGATTTCTGGTGACCTTGAATGATGGAGGGGTCTATGTTTTGTCAAGGTAAGTGCTAAATTCCAAGATAATGTCTACCACAGAATCTATTAAAACATTTTCTATTCTTGTGCTTGGTGGGCATAATAAATGATCAAATATTCATATAAATGTTTTCTTTTAACCCATGCCCCTCAATAGCATACCTAATTAAATAAATACCAGTGGGTTAGGGCCAGTCTGTGACTTCCTGTGGGGAAGCACTGGCTCAAAATCATGAACTGATACTTCCAAGTTATCTCTGCTATAGGTTTGTTTTCTTCATGGCATTTGAAATCTAACCACAAATGGAAAAAAATGACCAAGCTAATGGGCATTCAGAACAGGAAGAGAAAGTTGGGCATGACTAAATTATTCTTAGTGCCCTGGAAAATGCAGGATGATTCCAGCTTATCTGATCAAATGGAATCAAAGAAAAACGAAATTTGAATCAATCCAATCAATACCAAGGACTTATGTTTTCAGCCAATCATAGGTCTGGGAAATTATGCTCCATGGGATTTCAGTTATGGGAACTATGGTTTCAACTATAAAAGGGATCCTTATCATGAAAATGTAGACCAAGAATGAGAAAATATAATTTTGGAGATCTTTTAATGAGTAACAATAAGTCATAATAATAGCAGTAATTTATCTACCATTTATCTTTATTCTTTTGCCTTTTCTTTCAGTTTTGGCAATCTTCCTAAAATGCAAATTCAACAATAAATTAATTTGAAATCTTCCAGGATTCTATGGTATTGTCAAAACAGTCCTTCATCCTGTAATATCTCATAATTTATCTGGTTCCTTCTAGGTCTTTTTAGTTTTATCTCTTATCTCTCAGCACACACACACACACACACATGCACACACAAACACACCATTGCATTTTGCACAATTTCTAGAAAATTGGACATTTCACAAACTGTATAGTATACATTTAACTTTCTTTCTAAGATATTAGCTGTCAAGATTTCATATTGTGTGCCCCATTGAAAATTAAACTATATTTTATAATTGCTTAAAGGAGGTCAATAAATACTTGATTACTTGAAATCCAATACTGTAAAATGTTATCCCTAGGCTGACTCCATAATTTGGTGATATGTTTAGTGCTGTAATAAGCATGAGTGTGTAGGTATCTCTGTGGTGGTAGTTTTCTTAGATTCCTACAGCTATTTACCCAAAAAGGGTATATCTAAGTGAGTTTGATGATCTTTCAAACTGATTTGTGGCTCCCTGATTTGTGATCCGCCAGTCTAGTCAAAATGAGGAAAGCATCAGGTTCAGCAAGGGACCATATCTCAAGTAAATCAAGTGGAAGAGTGAACTTTTAAATAAAAACCATTTCAGTTACATGTTGAATATCTTAAGAACAAATTATTCCCCAAGGATTAACTGTTATTAGATCAGTAACCCTAATTTGGGAAGTAAAGAAAATACATATTGCTAAAATCAGGATATGATGAAGCCAGCTATTTTTCAACATATTGCAATTAAAAAGGGGGTGAAGTGCAGATGATCACACTGTTTATGGAGTATCTGAATTCAGGTTACAATAATTATTCAGCATGCTCATGGCACCAGCAGTAACTATATAGTAAGCGGTGACCCTGAAACAATACATAGCTCTTCCATTCCGAAAATGCCTCTACTGTGTAAGCATAATTTTAATTGCCTTTGAAACACCCCTGCATTATAGAAACCACATCATATTTTTGAGGTCCAGCACTTATAAACCATGCACTATGCCTGGCAGTAGAGTTGACACACTGCATTTAAGTCACTGAAAGTGTTTTCACACCACATTTCCAGAAAGCTCTTCATTGGTGAACTTACATCTGTATGCTTGCAGAACAGTAGGAACCATTCACTCTGTGGAGAAGAAATACTATAACCTAATTAAGATGCAATTGCTTATAACTGTTACATTTATTAAAAGCTACATATGGATGTATTTCTAAATATGTCTTTAAAGCCTGAGTGTTACACGTGTCTCTTAAAGGGGTTCTGTGATTTTTAATATTGTCGTTCAAATTCTTACTGGATTAATTACCAAACTAATATTCAAATGGATTTTTTTTTTGCTTCTTGTTAGCAGTATAGTTACTTGTGAATTATTGGAATGAACATAAAAACAATCGGCTAAAATAATGTATTTACTGTTGTGGATTAAAATATGCTATAAAATATACATTTTTTCTATTATGCTATTATTCTTTGTTTTTGATAGGACTGGAAGAATTTTTCAAACTTGTAAAAACTATCAACAAGAAATTTGAACTTCAAAAGAACACATGTGTTAAAATCTAGTGGATTTTACTTTCTAAAATGACAGAAGCTGTAAAAAATGATACTTGAAGTAGTGTGGAAATAAAATATTGAAAATAATGTCTAACTATTTTTCAATATTTTATTTTAAATTTTATATTGTACATCTATAGAAATAAAAATGAAAATTTAAATGTTTTCAAAATAATGGTATATTAAAATACATTGTATGACAATTTCCTTTTGTTTTCAGAAAAAAAGATCCATTTATATAATTTATCAATGAGAGCTGGTATGACTGTAAAAGGAAGCCTGCTTGAATGTAACATGAGCCACTGTGAACACATTTGACAGCATGGCCTAGGGCAAATTCTCTGAGGTTTGCTCATTCACAATCTATGGAATTTAAAGATAAGGCAAGATTTTCCCTAGCTGTTGCACAAACAAAAGAAAAGAGAATTCAGTCCATGTTTGCTTATCCAGTAAACTTCAGGATTTACTATCTCCAGCACTTTAAAAGAAGGTTCTCAAGCTCAAGTTCATGCATAGTTCCGTCTCTAAATGAGACATTAATTAGAACATTCGACTAGGAAGCAGCTTAATACACTTGCAAGTTCAAAGTATTGGATGTAGTGTATACGATGATGTGTGCATTTTTTTTTTAGTCATAAGTGACCTATAGCTAAGAATTAATTCTGATAACAGAACAGAAAATTCCAAGAACCATGGAATTTAAGGAGCTCCAATAGGAAGCAACAGTGGCATAATTCCACTTCCATACTTTGTTGGATGATTTTTTTATGTATAATGTCAAGGGGGAACTCAGATTTCATCAGGACAAAATTAGAGTGTATTAGACCTGAATTCCTTCAAAGAGTTTAAAGTTATATATTGAGATGTACATCTACAGTCTCCAAACAGCCACAGAGGCATGTGTGATAAACCTTCACTTGAGATTTTTAGTAATGGAAAGTTTCTAGAAAAACAGAGACAACCTTAAAGCAAAAGGGTATAGCATTCTTGGATATGCCCACTTGTTGGGCCCCAGCCTAACTGAGTAACATTAAGCTAAATTTCAAAATATGGAATAAAGCCGGGTGTGGTGACACACGCCTTTAATCCCAACACGTCTTTAATCCCAGGAGGCAGAAGTAGTAGCTGATAAACCTTGATCCTGTTTGTTGAAGCTGATAACCTTTGTTCCTGCTTGCTGAGTTTCATTTTGAGAGAAATAGGCTGAACAATGCAGCCTCAGGTTGTAAAAGGGTTTTGGCTGCTGGAATAAAATGGGATTTGTCTGACATATCTCCAGGTCATGTGTGTTTGTCCAACTATATGCTTCCCCTCTCCCTAATTGAGGCCTTTCTCCTGCTGGCCAGTGAAACATGGGCTACCCCACAGGGGGCCAGGGGGCCATGACCTCCCAACACCCACTGACTGACTATTTTGAATGATTACATAGATGTGGAAGGGTAGGTAGGGTTCCAAGATATTAGGAAGAGATCTATGGAAGTCGGTGTTTCTGTACACTGGATCACTATAAGATACCACATTCATCATTGAAATGTTAATAAATGTTAATTGTAACTGCAATATTGATGATAAGTTTATGATGATTTTTGTGTGATAGTGGATGTGTAATATATACACATTATATATGATGTCTGTATACACACACTGTCACACCTATTATTTTAAAACTATAATAATTCATGTCATAAATGCGTAAGGGTTCCCCTGACAAGAAGACAATATTCAAATTGATTCTAAGAATTTTGCAAAGTAATGTATGCTAATTATAATATGTCAGAATTTCCCTGACAGAGTGCTATAGAAGCCTTTTGGTAATAGGCAGAATATTGTTTTTTTATGCTAACATTATAGGATCAGTGAAACAAATAAAAGATAGTTTTCCTCTGTGTTAAATGCAATATATGTCAGTCCAAATGCACAATGTGAAGCTTTATTCTGTGCAACTCTTAATATTTGCATCATTACCAATAACAAAAGTAAAGTATGAATATTTTATTGTGATATATCTATAGTAGGCATATCTTAAAACCTTTAAATAAGTTAAAACTATTTTTTTTTGAGGTTGAGTCTCACTCTAGGCCAGGCTGACCTGGAATTCACTACATAGTCTCAGCATGGCCTCTCAAATTTAAAGCCACCATCCTATCTTGGCCTCACAAATGCTGGGATTAAAGGAATGTGCCACCACACCCAGCCATTTAAAACTACATTTTTGATGGTCATTTCCTTTTTGTTTGTCATTTTCTCTGTGATATAATGTAGATGTTGATAAAGGATATTTTTATTTTTATGTTTTCATATTCAGATTCATTTTAATGTTGTAGGGAAGAGAACTAAAGATTCCACTTAACACACTTAATGGTGTGTTAGAGTCAGTAATTGACTACATGAACAATGGTGGTCATTACAAATCAATGGAGCTGAAAAAATTCCTCATTACGTTGTACGGATTGTGATTTTATAGTGCAGTTTTACTCGCCTATTTGTGGGTGATGGTGTAAATAAATGTATTGTGCTATCAATTTTGTGAACATTTAACAATTTTATATGTACATATTTCTTGGTAACAGAAAACAATGGTAATGTTACAGGTTCATGAATTTGATGAGCAAGAAACTCAATCACAAATACCCGAGTCTATGGGGACATTTATATTCAAAACATGACCAAAGGTTTGCCCTAACATTATAGAATCATGTATCTCTGGTCCACCTAACACACAAAAATACCAGTAGAGATCATTTTATGACAGTCTCAGTTCCTTTTAAAGATATTTTTATTTATTTGCAAAAACTCAGAAAAAGGAGGAGAGAAAGAAAGAGACAGAAAGAATGGGCACACCAGGGAATCTTGTCACTGCAAAAGGCACCACTTTGTGCATCTGGATTTACATGAGAACTAGGAAATTGAACTCAAGGCATCTGGTAACAGGAAATCTGAATTACCACTTGACAGTACACATACAAGCTAAAGCTTCTTTAGCCTTTAACCACTGAGCAATCTCTCCATTCCCTCAGAACCATTTGGAACAACTAAAAACAAAGTAAAATAAAATCTCAAAATGTTCTCAAATATCTCCTTGAGTACAAATTTATTTGTATTCAGAATAGCTACCATAATATTTTTAACAAGGTTCATTTGTCCTTGCCAGGTGTAAAGATCCTATTATCTCAGCTCTTGGAAGGTTATGGTAGGAGCATTAGGTTAGTCTGAAATACACTGTGAGAGAGACCCCATTCTCAAAAAAATTACGTGTTGTTCAAATATATATCAACCATATTCAGAAATAATAAAAGTATTCATCATTCCCATATTTAAAAAAATACTTTCAAATATGTGTGATGAGACACACCAGCTCAGGTAGACCTTGTGTACAGATGGATTACAATAAATACCAACTTGGGTTTAATTTTTGCTAAGACAGTATTAATCAATTGACATTAAACTTGATATATAAAAGTTTTGTAAAATAAATGTATATGAGTAAGTCTTTCATTAAATAACAAAAAAAAACTGATCATATTTTGTTACACTCTGAATTTCTATAAAATTGGCTGGATAGTTACAGAACTAGACAGGGGAGGTCTCCTGAACATGCTACTCATCAGTGACTTTGGAAAAGTCTTCTTTCAACTTTTCATCTTACCTTCAGCTATGATGACGTGAAAACTTATCTCACCTCCAAGCCATGTAGATATTGTATCATTTATGCATATATTTACTGAATGGGTGTTTTTACTTTATTTTGCATAAATATTGCTGTTTATATAATTTACATTAATATTTTATAAATATGCATTTATCAGTAAAAAATATGTTACATGCTGAGGTTCATTAACAGATTTATATCCTTTCTCATCCCTATTTATGATTTAAAATTATTTTTCCCAAAGTTAAAATATAACGCTAGATCTTTCTACATTTTATGTATTGTAGTCATTATTTTTAAACATGTATGTTTTATTCAGGTATATTTGAGAGTCTAGTATCTTCATCTTCTATCATTTCACTTATCATTCATTGATAGATTTCTATAACATATAATTAAGCTCCTTCACAATTTCTTAATAACCAATAGCTTTAGTCTAAGATTTAAAAAACATTCCCTAGGTTCTTGTATCTTTTGTCGGCTTACATTGGAACTCACAGCAATTCTCCTCCCTCTGCTTTCCACGTGCTAGGATTAAAGGCATGTGCTGCCACCCCTGGCTCTTGTTTACAATATTCTTAAAAGATATTTACTACATTATAGAAAATACTACACATTCTAAGTATGTCACTCCTTTCTGTTTGGGAATAAAATTTGTTTCAGAGAAATGTGAATCTAGTTTATTGTTCTCTGCCCTGTACATACTTCATTTTTCATGTGAATATTCAAATTTTTTTAATCTCTGAATTCCAATAAGTTTTCTCTGTCTGTGCTGAACATGATCAGTTTTGCATCACTGCATAATTTGTTTGCTTTTCCAGTAAGTGTATTGATCTCTTCCTTTAAGTCAAGCAAATTTCCCAAATGAATAGCATTTCCTTTTGGATTGTGTGTGTGGGGGGGTGCATGTGTGCACACATGTGTGGTGCACCAGCATGTCTGTATGTAGGCATACACATGTTCAGGTGTGCATGCATGCAAGTGTATGCAAGTGTGGAAGACAACTTCTGATGTTATCTTTGAGAAAGCCAGACATCTCTTTTTAATGATCTTTTATTGGCCTGCACATCACCCAGCATCAGGAATTATCTGTTCGCTGCCTCACCAGCATTTGGATCACAAGCCAGTACTTGGTTGCTTAGGAGGAAGCTGCTATTTCAAACTTCTCTGCCTCAGGCATTCACAGGAATTAAGCTACTGTGCCCTTTGCCCATGATGGAGAGTAAGCTTCTCAGACAGAGTGGAGGGAGCTCTGCACACTTTGCTATGAATATGTCTCCAGAGTTTATGAGCTGGATACTTCAGCCCAATGGCCACCATGCTTGAACACAAGAACACCAAAGGAATGGTTAGTTCATGAGGAGTCAAGAGTGGTTAGATTAATGTTGGTATGAGCTAGTTATGGAGAGAGTGGGTTGTTGTAAAGCAGATCTCGACACTCTCTTGCCCTTTTACTCAGCTTTCTTACCTATTCCGCCATGGGATGCTGCAGCACCATAGCCTCACCTGGTGTAGGACTTGGAAATTGGACTTCTCATGTCCCAATCTGTAAGAAGCAAGTATCTCTTATTTAAGATTACCCATTCAGCTATTCTTATACCAGCATTAAATTGGCAACATGAACTCTTCAAACTTCATAAAATGTGGGATATTGATTGATCTTTCCATTTTTATCATGCCAGCTAAGAGTTACTACTTAGCCAGTAACTCTCTTTCGAAATGGACAAGTCACCATCAAGATCTTCATTCTGAGACGGGCTGGCTGCTTCTCATGCATTATGCTTCCTCTCTGACATTTCTGAGGGTAAGCTCCTATCATGGCCACACATTCCTATGCTCAGAGAGTTGGGAAAAAATTCCTTCTCACATTATATGGGGAGACTGGAAACTTGAAAGGCTTTGCAGAGCTTAATCATTAAATTAAGAAAACCTAGCATAAGAGAAATAGAACTTTAAAATGATCCAACAATGAGATGTTGTTTTTATCTCAACTAATATGAACTAATATAAGACTAAATTTATTATATATCAGACTAGCAAAACATATTTACAAAAAGATTTAAAACCTGTGTGTTCAAATAGATACTTACAAACACTCTAAAACCTCCAATTAAGAAACAAATATGTTCAAAAAGCTGGACACCAGTTGAGGCGTTGTCTTAAATATTTCACTTGCACATGATATTTGTTGATCTCTCAGTTCACGAAATTCTCTGGAATTCATACTCACATGGAATGTGTTAAATAATTTAGGGCAAGGAATAGAAATACAGAGCTTTCATAACCAAACTGTTTGTATTTGTATTGATTTATTGCCTTAGTCGACATTCACTCTGCTCAATGAAAATGGTACTTGACCTTTTAAGTGCTTCTTTTTTGGTGCCAGCTGGTGTGAAACTTTGTCAGGAGAAGAGCTGGAGATTTATTGCATGAATAAGGAGTTTTTATTCCTCCTTTCAGTTCTGTGTGCACACAGTAACTGAACCACACATGCACTGTCAGCTTCAGGCCTTCTTCTTCTGTGGGCTGCAGGGCAGCAGCCACAGTGTGGAGCAGCCCACAGCTCCTCCTGGCCCTTGGCCCCTCTCAAGTAGCTTGCTGGAATTCTCCTCCAGGGCATCAGGTCCTCCAACGCCTACTGTGTACAACCATAGATGCTTCCCTAGTACTTTCCAGAACCAAGATGCAGTTTTCCAGTAGAAGTCCTCTGACACCTGACCGCCCCAGGCATCCATGCCCAGTGCCCTGCTCCTGGTACATGATTATCAACAGCTCCCAACAGGAAGTACCTTTGCATAGCTTTCTAATTTGTGGATCCTGGCCATTCCTTCCGTAGGTAAAATACCACAATTTCTTCAATGCTGTCCAGTGAGCTAGGGCTGCACCCTCTGCAACAAAATCTGTATGTCAGCTTGGGGAAAAACAGGCTTCATCCTTGGGATGTGAGATTTGAGCTGTAAGGTTAGTGGCTGATTTTTTTTCTTTTTATTTAGAGTTCATACTATTTCTCTGTAATAAATTTTTACTTAATTTACCCCTCTGTTAAAATTAGTAATTATATAAAATTTCTCTATTCAAATGACTATATATTGTATCACCTGTTTTGATAATAACTGAAAGATGAATACAAAGAAGACAAAATTCACTGTTTCATAATAATTTTAGATGATATCTCTTCATATTAAGATATAGTTATCATTGTAGACCTTATCCTCACAACATTTTCACTAAATATTTAACATTAATGTAGCACCTTTTAATACTTTGACACAATTATGCATACATATAAATATTATCCAATTTATCCACTTACTCCTTATCTATTTTCTAGGTCAACAAAGTAACAAAAATAACATCCACATGAGTGACTCTTGGCTACTCTGTATTATGGAATCTATGCTACAATCCATTCAGCACTTGACTGGTCAAGGGCAGTGACTTAATCACTTATAAAGGAGATTTATTTCTTTGTCACCTACAGAGCATGACACTGGTATCTTCTCAGGCATTCTTTGCTGAGTCATGGGATGGGGAAGGGTCTCACAAGGCAAGGAACCAGGATTATTTAAGCATAGTTCTCTTCTAAAACCAGAAATTTCACCATGGGGCAAGACCTTCTTGATTCCTCTACACTAATTATCTCCTACATGTCAATTGTGATCAATGCATGCATTTACACGAGGAGTTTCTAACATGTAAAGTGTTTACTCACACAGTGAATACACCGGCAAGTCACTCTATGTAAGTTGACCAGACCATCCTGTGATCACTGCATTTCATTCACTTTCCCTCCAGAGCATTTTGCTTCAGTTCACTCTTCCCTGTGAATGCATATGTTTTCATTGTACTTATTGGAAAAATTTCTCTCACCTAAATTTCTAAGTCAAATCATGGGTGCAATGAACAGCAAACTCCATGTTCTACTCACACACACATATATTATATGTATATATGTATATATAATATATATGTATGTATATACACACACATATATATGCATATATATATGTATTCTTTTGAACCACAATTTTTTTTTTATAATTTTATCTTAGCAAGCATACTTGCTCAGCATCTTTTGGAAACTAAGTTACTGGTGGTTAAAGCATGCATGTCTTATTCAGCTTCAGAGAACTTGCTTCATTCACTCAGAGAGAAATAATTGGAAATAAAATAAGTCCAATTTCCTTTTAAGTTAAAATAGATATTTTATTTCCTCTGGGGGAGGATGTCTGGTTCTACAAATACAAGTCATGTAGACTACACTAAGCTTTCTGTTGTTTTCATAGATCAACACTGTTATCTTAAAACCAGTTCCATATTTTCTTATTAAGTTACTGCCTTGTTGAATAGATTCTGAACAGCGTGTGCTCATTACAAAAGAAGCTGTTGATGTATTCTTTCATCTAAAGCTTCTAACTCTAAACGAGGACTCAGAATGAAGTAACACGATGTGTAGCATTTTCTAGACGTCAGTGCTTGGAATTATGTGTTACTTGTAATGATGCCGTGTTGAGGAAAGGGAATGCCAAGTGCCGTTCTGAGCCTGTAAATGTGGCATATTGCATAATGAAAAAGAAAAAGTGGCAGTTGTTCAGAGATATGTTGGTGGAGCCTTAATGCAGAATTGTTACAAAGAGTTCTGAGCTAGTTCTAGAGGATATTTTAAGCCCTGCTCTTCTCTCTTTCATTCATTTCTCCTCCAGTTCTATGCTTTAATTAAAAGAGTAAATTGAAACAGCCTGAATCTTTTAGCACCAGTGTTCTCAAGGGATGTTGCACAGCCAGTTGGGTTAAGAATCAGGCATCTGAAACATAACTTTCAGCCAACTAGTCAATGACTAGCACTCTGGATACAGCTAAATCTCATAATCCCTTCTTCACCATTTCAATGCTGGCAAAGCGGCATGGTGAATTGATCAGCTCACACTTGCACTCACTAGGAAAAAAGTGTCTCCAAGGCAACACTCATGACTAAGGGACATGGGACTCAGTCCCAATACCACTGAGGAACAAAATAGATGGAGTTTGATTTCTTTCAACCCATGATGCAAATAATTTATTGAGATGTAAGTGGTTTTAAAAGTATTTTTTTTAAATAATGAACCTTTAATATCTAACTTGAATATCAAACTGACATGTATATATGTAAATTGCTTTGACTAATTTGCTGAATCACTTACATTTCCTCTTGCATTTTCTGCTTCCTATACAGGCATTTTGGGAAATTTCCAACTTCTGATAAGAATACAGTTTGGAATAGAAAGTTTTTTTTTCTTATTTAGACAGCTATGGCCTTCATAAAATTGAGTTATAGGCACATTTTTCTTCCATGCATTCAATATTCTTAAACAAAGGAAACAATTAAAAAGTACACTGTCAAATTTAAGCAAAGAACATCTGATCCCTAAAGCAATGAAGCTCCCCCCCACACCCAATCTATTCAGGCAGATTTGCATGCAATGTTCAAGAAGTTGTAACTCATACTCTCAAGTTTTTCTGCAAATATGTGCTCTTGTACATTGCTATAAGATTAAAGTAAAACTACAATCCCATGCCTGCATGAATTAGCTTTTATTACAGAATCTTCATTCTAACCCTAAAAGAGCTGTATAAATGTATACACAGTGGATTTTCATTTTTCATTTCTTTCTCAATACTTAAAATTGTTATTTATTAGGTATGAGCACTTGAATATACAATATCCCCTAAAGCCTGTGATCCCATTCTTGGTCCCCAGATTTGAGAGATGATTGAATCATAAAAGAAGTTATCTTGACCAATGGATTAACCTATTTATGTTCTCCAAATTGAACTGGCTATTAGGAAGACAGGCTTTGGTGGAGAAAGTGAGTCATGAAGAGCTTATTTTAAGGGTTTTATCTTTTTATCTTACACATGGTTTCTCTCCTTTTCTCCGTTGCTCCCTGACACCAATAACTAAGCAGCATTTCTCTCCACACTTACAGCCATGGTAAACTGTCCCATTAAACAATGAGATGCAATGGACCTAGATGACACGGTATTACAACTCTGAAATAATCAGCAAAAATAAACCTTTACTTGCTTATTTCTCTCAACTAATTAATCACAACAACAAAACCTTGAGCTTGGTTCATATCTGTTTTATTAAAACCTAGATTTTACTTTGCTTAATGAAGGAGAAAATTTATCTGAAGAGAATCCCAGCTGTATTAACCATCTAACATCACTAAATACACACCCAGTGTAATAGTGTTTTCCATGACTAGAAGAAATCACCAAGGTGATCTTCAGCCGATGAATCAGAAAGACTAAGGATGCAACAAGCCAGTCGCTTGCTTTATAACTCTTTTTGTAACAATCTCAGGAAAATCTGAGGGTCACAGGAGGGTTGCCCCAGACAAATACCCATAATGACCTAATAATATTCCACTAGGCCCCACCTTCCAGCAACTCCACCCTGGAAGCAAACACATTTATCACATGAACAAAAAGGGATCAAAACACTGAGGCTTGATCCAGTATGCCCGATGAGGAGAACACCCAGTGGAGTGGGGACAGAGAGGAGGGAATCCAGAATACCAACATAATTATTGCTAATACAATGTATGTAGTTTTGGACAGTAGAGATACCAATTTAAAAAAAAAAAAACACTGTGGATTGGTGGGCGGGGAGCAGAGGTAGTCAGTCGAGGCTGGGGCAGGCAAGAAAGCTGAGATAAAATAAAGAAGAAATTGAATAAAAAGCTAAGAAAGAAGGAAAGATAGAAAGAAAACAGTGAAAAATGAATTGAGGAGAAAAAGAAAATATAGCTGATGTTCCTTTAAATAGGTTCAATATGTGCATCTCCTTAAAAAGACCAATATTCATTTCACAAATCCTTACCCTCAACATGGCAATACTTGAGGCAGAATGAAAATAGAAGGAGATGGGATCCTGAGACTGGAGCTTCAATCCCCTAAGAGGCAAAGCCGTTAAACATCGCGCATTCTTGCACTCAGGCTATGGCAAGGAGAACGGAGTAAGCTCAGCTCTGTGCCTGCTGTTTCCTTGTTTGCTTAGCTTCTGTTTGCAGATGTACCTACTTCTGCTGTATAGTTTCAAAGTAGGCTAGTTTCTCTCATTTAGTTAAGTGCCTGGTTATCAATGTTCTCCCTGGATGACCTATGAAGATAAGTTGGGCAGGAATGCAATAACTTAATTCATGTTACTTAAAATCTCTTTTGTAATAATAGATGTTAGGAAGAATGGTTCAACAGATCTTCATTGTTAAACTGAGAAAATGTGCATATAGGCAAGAAAAATATAGGGAGGGAGAATTTTAAACATCACGTAGATACCTACAAGAGGAGCACATACCTATATGACCAGAACCAGAAGTAATAAAATAACCCAGCAAATTTTATTTACCACAATTTTATATATATGGTTGGCAAATAAAGACATTGCAAGTCAGTTAAAGAAATGTTTTAATAGTGTATATATAACTTAACTCTCTTGATTGGAATAAAATATATGTTTGCTCATCTCTTGTTTTTATGGATAAGAAGCTATCTTAAGTTTGGCCTAGAGAAAAGGAATAGCTCCGTAGAAAATTCATACATGTACTTTTATTTTAGTCATCCTCAAACTTTTAGAGATGACAATATCTTTGTTACTTTCCTGTTGATGTGGTCAAATACCTCACAGGCAAAGGCATAAGAGGAAGGGTTTATTTAGCGTTTGAGTTTCAGGGATGCTGCACACCGTGGTGCAGAAGGCGTGAGGCAGCTACAGCTAGTCAGGAAGCAGAGGTGAACAGAAAGTTAGGCTGAGATATAAAACTACAATTCTGCCCTGCAGTGACTCATTTCTATCACAAGACTCCACCCTGCAAAAGCTTTCAAAACCTTCCCAAATAGCGCCACGATGCTGGAAGTAGTATTCAAACACATGTGTATATGGGAGACAGTTTATGTTCAAATAACAGAGAAATGAAGGTTTATGAAATGGACTGAGTGCATATTTCTTATAATTTAATGTTTTTTAATCTTTAGTATGAATAATTATATACATTGTTACATTGTATGAGTAAATCTTGTGAATGTGTCCCTATTTCCCTCCTCTCTGTCCTCTACCCACTGGGGTACTTCCACAGTGAGAATTCAAGATCTGTCCATTTTTCATAGAATATTTTACTGAATGTCTCAAATGGTAATTTGAGTGTTTTTGCAAAACTTCTATATATTTTAATAATAATTGTGTTGATGCATGTTTCTTTTCAAAATTATAATCCACTTACTATTTAATATCATTATTTTATGGTATTTGAGGAAATCAATGTCAGAATAAAACTAATACATAGGGAATTGGGGAGCTATTTTAGCTGTTAATGTCACTTGCTTGCAAAGCCTACTAGCCCTGCTTCCACTTCCCAGTGAGTTCTTTTGAAAGGCATGTCTATTTTCTCTCTCTCTCTCTCTCTCCCTCTCTCTCTCTCTCTCTCTCTCTTTCAGTCTCTCTCTCGTTTTATGGATATAAAATCTTCCTCTGTCTGTCACAAATAAATAAAAACATTTTTTCAAACTCTTCATACAGAGTAAAGAGCAGATATTCAGCAGATTCTCATCTCTCCTAGTGGGATTAGTATGAATTGCCCACAAGATGTGAGTTTTCTCTTTCATGGAAACAGCTCAGAATGTGTGACCAAGAGACAAAAACAAAAAAAAAAGATGACTTTATAGAGTAAGTGGAACAAATGACAGTTTATATCTCCACACTTTTGCCAATGAGTTTGTAAATAACATATAGTATGCAGAGATGCTGAAAGTACACTTGTAGGAAAGAAAGAGCTATACATACTAAGCACTATTCTTCACATTAATATTTTAGGAAATAATATACACCATTAGTAAGTAATGCACATCATTGAAGTAAAAAAATTCATTGATACTATCAATCTTTGCTAATTAGGAGGAGATATGCTTAATGAAATAGCATGTGTATTGAAAGGTACATATATTATCTCTTGATAAAGATAACACATACATCTGCCATTCAATGATAGTATTTATTTTTTATTTTTATTTTTTAATACTGAAAAATTAACAGCTTATTATAATTTATTTTATTTAGCAATCTAGGAAGTTGGCAGCCATCAGCAGTTCCAGTGCAATTTCAGGTGCAATTGGGAATTCGGGAATCTCAGTGGAGCTGTCAGTGTAGCGAACCTTGTAGGTAAAATACATGTATACTTTTGATAGCACATGTGAAGGAATCTCTCTAAAATTGACCTCATTGGTTTCATTCTCAGCAAACTGACCTGGCCCACTCAGCATGGCTTTTATTGTTCCCAATGTTAGTGCATGTTCTCTTTTGACTATAAATTCATGACCATCAGAAAATATTAATTTGACATACATGGCATCAGGGCCTTCACAGCCACCGTAGGTTTTCTCCTCTCCATCCATTATGCACTTATAAAATTCTATTTTGATTCCACAGGAACTTTATTAGTTTCTCGACAGCCCCGCAGCCGCCACAGCCGTGTCCCTGAGCACCACCACAGGCCCTGCTCAGGGCCGCCTTCCCAACCCCCAGCCGCCTACCCCCTTAAGGATAATATTTAGATTTCTTTTTTTCCTTTTTATTTTTTATGGTAGCTTTTCATTCTAGTTCAGGCCAGCTTGGAGTTTACTCTATAGCCCTGGCTAGCCTTGGACTCAGAGGCAAACTTCTACCTCATGCTCCTGAGTGCTGAGATGATAGATATAAACCACCCTGTCTGGCTGATAACTAAATTTCCTAAATAATGCAAATTATGTAATATCATTCAATGTTGAAGTGTCCACTTACAGAATAATATTTAACAATTTATGAGGTATAAATGTTAAGTATGAATCCTAGTGTCAAATCATTGAATTGGTGTGAGTCGATAGTATCTTTCATAATAAAACTGGATGTTTTGGCAGAATTAAGTACACACAATAAATTCTCAAAGTATTTAAAATGTTGAATGTAATATTCGAAGTTGCCTTATGCAAAATTTATTCAAATTGGCTAGGATGTGAGCCCTGTCACGATGACTGACTGGAAATGGCTCCTCGCTTAGTGATAAACAGCCATGTGTCAGTGTGTCAGATTATGAAAGGCCACCAGCTGTGTGCATGGAATCTCTAAAGGTGTCAAATGTGGTGACAATTTCATGCCATGCAGAATAGAATTTTTAAAATTAAAAACAAATATCATATGCTTAAATGTTTGCTTCCCTTTTACTATATTATACAGAGAAAATCATAAGATTTTGAGTTTAGCATAATTTCATTTATGTGTGAGCTCTTCTAATTTCTTCATCATTTTATCTGACATTCAAGTGTAACAGCAAAATTATTTGCCAACAGAATTTTTCATGAAAGAATATAAAAGTATTCACAAGTCTACCCATGGATATGGATTTTGATTTAAATAATTACATTTTATCCCTTGTGTTCATTTTAGTGGTTGGAAAATAATAAAATCACAGAGAAAATCTTACAATAAATTTGAAATCATTCATATAAAATTTGACATATCTAAACCATAGCTAACTTTTTCTTTTTTTCTCTTTCTTTCTTTCTTTCTTTCTTTCTTTCTTTCTTTCTTTCTTTCTTTCTTTCTTTCTTTCTTTCTTTCTCTATTTATTGATTTGTGAAACAGAGTCATAATGTGTATTCCAGGCCCACCTTGAATCTGCATGTAGCCAAAGCTCTTCGAGAATATGAAATCCTTCTGCCTCAGCCTCCCCCTTCTTGGATTACATGTGTACACCCTATGCTTGTCTCTAACACATATGATACAAGGAAAACATTCTGCTTCAGTACTGTATCACCAAAAGATATCTAATCAATTTAACAATTTCCTTTTTGTTCTTGCATACTTTTTACTTTCTTTTTAAGATTTTTTTAAATGAAATCTATTGATTTTTAAATAAATGGCTATACTCTGATATCCCCTCTCCCCTAACCCTATTCTACCTGAGGTCCTCCTTGGTGGGATTATTGCATTTTCATTGTGGGGTCCACAGTTATGGGGAGGTTACCCCAGGCTATTCCCTCCCATCCCCAGGCCCTTACAATCTTTCTGCTTCTTGTTTCCCCAACATTCTGTGAGCCCTGACATGCATGTTAGAGATCTGATTTAGTGTTGAGTTCTCTGTAGCCTCTGGATCTGTTTTAATGAGATTTGAGAGAACACACAGTGTTTGTTGCCTTGTCCCAGGAACTGGTTCTCAGGCTAGCCATGGGAGCAGTATCAGCCACAGCTTCCTGTGCAAAGACATCTGGTGGAGGTGACCCTTCCAATGGCAGGCAGTTGGCTATCTATTCCTGATGTATGCATGTTTCCTGGTTCTCCACCATCTGTAATATAAAACCGATAAGCCAGCCAACAGAGTGTGGACTAAAGGGGGTAAACATAGTTTATTAGACTTATTGATGGGTATGCCCACTCTTTCTGGCAGGTAACTAAGTGCTTTGACAAATACCTGCATTATTTTTGAACCCCATGTGTCTCCCTGACCAACAACTCATTGAGTGGCAAACCATTAGCATGAATAGCACTTTCCAGTGCAATGAGGGTGAACCAGGAAGGAGCTAGTTTCCCTCTCAGGTCCAGCATGATCTCTTGATGTCCTGTGACTGCAGGCTGTGGTGTCTTCAGCAACAGGACCTCACCTTTTAGCTCAGACATGTAATCAATACCTGCATTATTTTGGGAGCCTCCTGTGTACAGGGGGTGCGGGGTGAGGACAATTCTGGCCCTGGGATTTAGCAGCCAAAGCCCACTGTTTTGTTAAGCTTTTTCTACCTTCTAGGAGCCTCTTCTATTTGTCTCCCCTCCACCTTATTGAGGGTAATGGCTTGTAAAATGCTATGCAGGAGAAAGTTTTCTATGGGAATGATTCATGGTGACATTAGTTTTGTGTAATTACTACCCCCTCCACCCCATCCTCCCTTCCCCCTACCTCCCAAAGACCTTTCCATGCTCCTTCCTTCTCTCTCTCTCTCTCTCTCCCCCCCCCCCCCCCGCGGGACCTCAATTGGTTGTAAATCCCAGGGCCAGAATTGAGTTGCCCCACAGTGAGTAGTGCCATTTTGTGAATCTGGCTTCAAATGGGCATTGGGGAATTGAACCAGAACTGTTAGGCTTTGCAAGCAAACACTTTCAACTGCTGAGCCATCTCTCCAGCCCTGGTGTTTTTAAATCTTGTATCAAAACTTGTTTTCTTACATTATTGAAAAAGAAGAATCCAATTTCAGTATGATCTTTCCTCCATGAGATTTTGCTTCTCTTTGTAATAAGTTTTAATTTTTAACTTTTTATGTTATGACATTCAGGATATTCACTAATATATCTATTTCTGTTTAATAATTTTTCTTTGCAATATGTGAGCCTATTAAATCTGTATCTCAGATCATCCTGCAGATCAGAGAAATCTGCTGTTTTCAAATAGTTCTCTTTCACTATTTGATACTGTTTTTTTTTTCAGTAATTCCTGTCATTTCTTTCACAGGTCTGTCCCATCGTGCAAATGTTTAATTTATCCTTTTCTGTTTTATATTTATTTATCTGCAGTATTACCTAATGCTTATTGTACTTTGGATCCAGACACTTTCACTTAATTTTAAGTCATAAATTGAATGTATGTATATATATATATATATATATATATATATATATATATATATATATATATATATATATATATATATATATATAAATAATGACTTAATTAATTTTTTATTAGTGGTCTAAACTTGTTAGAGTAGGATAATATATATTTTTTGAAAGAGGCTTTGAAGTCAAACAAATGTACCATATATATATAAATGTACCATATATATATATTGTTTTTTCCAAGGTAGGATCTTGTTTTAGCCCAGGCTGACATGAAACTCACTTTATAATCTCAGGGTGGCCTGCACCTCACAGTGATCCTCCTACCTCTGTCACCCTTCTACCCGCAAATCTACCCTTTTAAACTAATTGGTCATTGCACATTTCTAGCTCACTATCGGACACTGAGATAATAATGTCATGGATGTGTTTCATTCATGATGCTATGCAGAAACTAAGGAAGGGATTCCATATACTAAATGGCCTTGAGCTCTACCTGTACATGGTCCCTGTGTCTCTGTCACTCTACAACCCATCAAGTGTCCCGACAAAGGATGTGCTTGGAACATTGAAAGAGGTTACTTTCCTACAGCTTATGTCTCATTCATGAACATTGTTTTGAAAAGGCCAGAATGAGTGATACTTAAACAACTTTATACCAACTAATAATGAATTTTTAAAAGAAAGAAGAAAGCTAGTGAAAATTTTTATTTTTATCACTGTTTTCAAAAAAATAGACAGTGCAAAGGTCTGGATCAGTAAGCATGAAGATGTCAATGGAAACTTCCAAAATTGAAATTCAATAACAAAACAAAAGAGGAGGGAACAGAATATCTACGGGCAGTGTGTCAGTTCCCAGAGATATAACATGAATTTATTGGAATTCTGGAACAGAAGAGAGGAATAAATGATTGAAAACTATTCAACTTAAAATTTAATAATAGAAAAAAATAACATACATAGAAGATCAGAAATAACCCCAAACATAACACCACCATGACCAAAATTCTACTATACTCGGCATACTATATTCAAGCAGTGGAAACCAATAAAAGAGAGAAAATTCTGGACTACTCCAAAGAGAAAAAAACATACAAGTCTTCCCACAGAGGAAACCTCAGAATTCTCTTCAGGCTCCAAGTATAGAGTGGAGAGAAATACTTAAAATATTATACATAGACATATATTTTTGGTGTTTTTATATTCTTATCATCTTTGAGAATTATCTCTCCTTACCTATTTATCATATATCTCAAATATATATGCATATGTACATATGTAGAGTGATAATATATAGAAATAAGTTTTTGATATATTCTTCCAATATAAAGATTTTTTTTTAATTTAATATTTATTGTCCATAATGAGTTACATTATTTAGTGGGCAAACCATGTGTTGTTATCCCGACTTCCCCAATTCCCCCCTTCCCCATCCCTGATCAGTTGTATATCCTCCTTCGTGGGCTGTCTGTATTAGTCCTTGTGGCAAGGGATCCTGTATATCTTAGTACTCATCCCGGTCTTCCTGGCCCAAGTCAGTTGTTACTGATGGGTGCCATGCCTCCGGACAGTCTCCCCCACCACGGCTCTCACAATCTTTCCGCCCCCTCTTCCGCTCAGTTCCC